>DWON01001108.1:0-26360 GCA_018251015.1 Phocides pigmalion okeechobee | reverse complement strand
AACAGCACTTTTGTTCGCCCGTAATCCATGTAATTTTGTCCGTACAACACAGGTGTGTTGCGAAAGCGCGTCGCACTCTGCATTGCACAACAGTGTTGTAGCCGCAGGGCGTTAAATTATGTTAAAATATAAATAATTCACCTTGTGGCATGAGGCCGGAAGCCGGGTCAATGAACTCCTTGAGTCGGTCGTGCAGGAAGCCAAGGTGCGCCACGCGCGAGAACAACGCGCACATAGGCCGCGGCCAGCTGCCCGCCGCGCGCGACTTCACGCCCGTTGCCGCCAGCACCGCCTCGCGTACGCATGCGCGCTCGTTCGCTCGATCTGTTAATTTGGTACTTATATCTACTGGCTGTAACCGACAGTTATATATAACATTACATTCATAAGTAAATGAACTATTTATACATAGTTACTTCATATCTTCTTTATTTAGATCATATTAAATGTAGAAAAAAAAAATCGACTCTCATATTATACTTACTACTTGATTGTAATGCAATAACCATATTGCTATTATTGGATGGCAGACTTTGGCTTGAGGTCTGCTGCTTCGGCAAATTACTGCCCCACCCTACTGATCCCATAGTACTTTTACTAGTACTTGATGTTGTTCCTGACAAACCCACGGCTGAGTTCTGAAAAGTATTAGTCATTAGAATATATTTGTAGCTTTGAGTCATGTGATGCACTTACTTTGAGTAATATCCAGTTAGTTGACTGAGTTGTTCTAGGAATTATAGTGGTGACTTGTAACAAGTTTAGACTACTGACTTATATGTACAATATATTTATTGTACATATAAGATGACTGAAATAATTTAAATCATTCTTTTATGTCCAAACCCATCACAATTATTTACAAAAAACATGTTTGAAATTACAATTGTTATGGTTTTTTCTGATTTAATTACCATATCTATGAACAAATCAAAATATTTTTATAGATATTTAACGATATTTAACAATATCACTGTGGGAAACATAACTGCTATGCTTTACTTAGTGTAATGCATAGAAAGCTTCTACAAACATGTTTTGTTCAAACAAATATGTATGCATTATAGGCGAACACAAGTGTTTTTTTTATGTGAGAAGATTAGCAAAAGAGCATGCAAACCACCTGATGTTAAGTAGTCGCAGCTCATAGACATACACATACAACCATAAACAAGACCGAAATCCTATCTGAGTTTGTATGTAGATGCGTTGCTACTCCTAAAGACTAAGATGTTCACCTCGCCTCAAAGTGTATCCGGCCACCACACGTCTCCAACCGAAACACAAGTAATGCTTTACGGCGGCTTATGAAGGCGGCGATGGTACTTCCCTGGTCGAATTATAGTTCTCCCACCTTTTAAGTGCTGTGTTTACATTGGTGCGACAAAGTTATAAATTTCCGGATGTAATTGAGTTCCATTATTATTTTTAATTTAACTTACTGCAATACCCAGACTGGGCATGGGGAACAACAGCTGCGTGGAATCTGAGTGTTGTGGAGCTTCTGACAGTGCCAGAAGCAAGGATAACACTGAAACTCTCTGCTTCAAGATAAACTGGCAAAAAGTTAATATAAATGTTACTTATTTAACTTCATACAGTTCTCAGAAGACATGTTTCCATGAAGGTTGGCACCCATAAGAGTATTACCACAATCTCCGCCTATTATTACAGAAAGTTATTTTTGTGTTTTGCGACCTCCATAGTCATCAGTAGTAGAAACTATATTAGGTTTGTTACAGACATCCATGAGCGGCAGTGATGAATTACAATTGGATTAATAGACTACACTCTACTATATGCCAGTCTTTTAACATCAATTTTTATCTCAATGTATTACAAATCTTTATTTTAAACTATAAACTCTATTGAGGGATATTATATATATGTATTCAGTTATTAGTCCTTAAATCTTCAGAAAATTTGTTGAAATGACTTATAACTTACCGAGTTTTTTAATTTTGAATAGGATTCATTAAACCTGTCAGCATCTTTGGCGGATACACTGGCCAACCGGGAGTGAATCCTCTGACAAAGCAGTCTCTCATCTTGCACTGTGCATGAGAAATGTGAAGAAGATTGTGCAGTGAGAAGATCACTGATGGACGACAAATATGACGACGCTATCTCATATGCACCATCTACAAACGAGATTTAGAAGCAAAAAAATCATTTTGATATTTCATATCCTGACCTTTTTGCTTTACTACCAAATGATTGTAAGCTAAACATAATAACAGCTTAGTATACCTCTTTTTAGTTTAGAAAGTAAATCACGGATAAAATCCTGCAAATTACTCATATAATATGTCAAAAACTTTCACAGAAAAATATTTAATCTAAAATAAAGTAACTGTGTTAATTGACAGCTTGATTCATAAAATGAAAACAAAACAAACCTGGCTCTGATGACAATAACACGCATAATTTTTGAAGTAATGCGGCTACTTTATTAGCTGAAATGTCCATTGCCAAAATTGAATTTGGATCTTTGGGGCCCGGGACATAGAATTTAAACAAAAATAAAATACTTCAGTTAATACACTCTAGTAGTCGCCGTCGGTTTTTCTAATGGAAAGATTTTACACTATTTATTTGAAGTAAAGCCCTAGAATATGTATCATTTTGTAATTATGAAAAAGAAATAGCCATAAAAACACGAATCGATGCGTTTTCTTACAATTTGTATTCTATTTTGATGGTAAATTCAAGTTGGATGGAAACAGAATTAATTATTGGTTGATTAGTTTGAGTTTAGTTCCGTTCCGTTCCGTTGATTTACTTCAAATTTGATTGACTGTCAAGTGTCAAATTTGACATTGACAATAAGGAAAACAAGGGCAATGTTTTTGTTTTTTGTAATAAAAATATAAATAGATTTTTAAAATTAGTATGAACAATATAAAATAAAATAATTTATCGAGAAATTTATTATCCAGTCTGTTTTGTTTATTAATCATAACTTGTCACTTATGTTTTAGTTTGTGAAACAATATAAAGTATTTTTGTGCATTTTTTAACTGTAAAATTATTTGGCTGTTCTACTCTCGTTCTGAAGCAATTTGACAATTGACAAGCTACAGTGGCGGCTGTGATTTCCCATTTTTGTAAAACAACTCTAATAACTAAATAAGATAGAATTACAACCATAAGATTTGTTTTATAAATATGATATAGATTGTGAATTTCAGTCTGTTGTTTATTTACACTTACTGTTTCAGCCAATACCTATGTTATAGATGTGTTCAAAATGAGTTTTTCAATCGACGAAGTAAACTTTCTTGTTTATCGGTACTTACAAGAATCAGGTATTTTATATAAAAATAATTTTAATTTTACGTATCATCAAACATTTCTAATGCCGTCATATCGTTAATTATTAATAAATGTTTTTCCAGGTTTCCACCATTCTGCATACACGTTTGGAATAGAGTCTCATGTGTCTCAAAGTAACATCAATGGTGCTCTTGTACCTCCAGCTGCTTTATTAAATATACTTCAGAAAGGTTTGCAATACACGGAAGCAGAAATAACAATTGGTGATGATGGTAATTTCTTGTTATTTTAATGGGGCAAATTAATTATTTTATGAAAATATGAATGTTTTTCCTTTATGTTTATTGATACTACCGGGTTTTCCTTAATTTTCACTTCTGCTTGTGAAATCATAAATTGCTTTGGTGGTCAAATTCTATGGCTTAACTGTGGCCTATTTCCTATTTATGTTTTACTGTGTACACTAGATTGTATTGGAAGTCCCAAACCGTGTTTGGAAAGCTTCCAATTGAATTGTATGTTAAAACTTGTCTATAAAAATTGGATATAATCACTAATTTTAAGACAATTTTAATTTCCATGCCATAAATGTTCATTAAGTTTACCTTTTTTAACATTGTTTTAATGTATAGGTGATAAAATAAATATCAAATTGTTTTTTTTAGAAACTGAAACACGTCTCACCGAAAGCCTTAGTTTAATTGATGCTGTCACTCCAGACACAGTGGCTGCACGTCAGAATGCACACAATGCACAAAAGCAAGCCATTAAAGAACCAGGATCTGGGGGAGAACAGAATGGAGTTGATGTATGGACAATCCTTAATATTATGTGGAAGGAAAATATTGTGGTTGTTTATTTGTTTGGGTTATTTCAAAGGGAAACTTGCACATCATCTACATCAAATTTTGAACTCAAAATACCTGTATCTCTGGTCATAGTAAAGAACTCACCAATGACTACAAATAATTGTTTAACATGAGTAACCTTTTTCAATTAATGTATTGTTATAGAATTTAAAGCAAACATATATTTTGTGGACAAAGTAGCAGCTTAATGCTACTACAAAATACAATTTCCTTATAAATAATATACAGACAATTCACTTGGAGGGTGGTAGAAGTCTATTCAGATAAGGGAGATATGTAACCAGCTCTGCACTTATAATCCACTATGAGCCCAATTTTTCTGTTTGTGATGGTGAGGTGTTGTTATTTGCTGAACCTAAAAATGAAGCAAGCATCTCAGTCCTCAGGAGTAGCAACATATTTAAACACAGGCCCAGTAATTTTTGTTTTGTTTGAGGTTGTATGTGGATATACTTGGGCTGTAACAACTCATTAACATCAGGTTGCCTAAATGTTAGTTTGCTAATCTCGTTGCAAAGTATAAAATATTATATATCTTTCCTTTTGTGATATACCATGTACAAAAATTTATAAATAAATAAATAAAATTACTAAAGAGGTTACACTTAATCTTCTTTTCATTTCTAGGGTACCACATGTAGTGCAGCATCAACCACAGGTGGTGCTGCCACTCCTAGTGCACCTGAGAGCATGAATGTAGATCAATCTATAGAAATTCCTGCTAACAAAGCCACAGTCCTTAGAGGACATGAGTCTGAAGTGTTTATTTGTGCTTGGAATCCAAGCACAGATCTTTTGGCCAGTGGATCTGGAGATAGTACAGCTAGGTATGTTATTTAATTTTTTATCTACTTTATACTGTCTGCCGTGTTCTATGCATTTGTTGAGGAAATATTATTGAAGTGGTAAACCTGGATTTGCTAGAATGGTATGATTTGATACTAGTTTTATATATTTTTTCTGTTACTCTTACTTGATTATATTCCCTGACCAGATCATTGGAATCCATGCATTTTAAAAAGTGTAATATAATATTTGAACATTTTCAGAATATGGGATATGTCTGATAATCCTGCAACCACCCCCAATCAGTTGGTATTGCGACATTGCATTCAGAAGGGTGGAGCAGAAGTGCCAAGTAACAAAGACGTCACATCATTAGATTGGAATGTAAGCTGTGATTTATGTTATAATTAGTTTGACCCTATGGAATATAGTGGTTAATGTCTCGCCTTTGGCCTGAATCTACTAATCCTTGCCTAGAAGTAATTAACTGTAAAAGTATATTATTTACCAATACTCATTTCCTATGTACACAAGCCCAACAAATAAAAATAGTTGCACATTCTTGTGCTTGGAAGGCCATCATAGCATTATACACAATCTTATAAAAATAATCATTGAGTGGATAGGAAGGTGTAAGCTCTGTAGTCTTTTTTATGGATTCATGTCAATATTAACAAATATAACAAAATATAATAAATTGTATTGAATAAAATTTTAATTGGTAATATATAACCGTCAAGTTTTACTCTATTTCAGTGTGACGGCAATCTCTTGGCGACTGGTTCATATGATGGCTATGCTCGAATTTGGACTACTGATGGAACCTTGGCTTCAACACTTGGTCAACACAAAGGGCCCATATTTGCTCTAAAATGGAATAAGAGAGGCAATTATATTTTAAGTGCTGGAGTATGTATTTTATGAAATATTTTTATTTTTATCAGTTTTTTTTTAAATTAAAAATATATATTAACACATGTAATTAAGATCAAGTCTTCAAATTGGAAGTAATTGTGTAATATAGTTTTCATTGACCACTGTTTATATATATTCATAAACCTGGTTTTCAGAAACTACAACATAAATAGTCAAAGCAAGGTTATAGGATTGACATTAAGAATCATGTAGGTCAGATCAATAGTTTTTGTTAACACTTTCCAGTCAGTATTGCAGGAGGCGGCCCTAAGCTGTAGCTTATTTGGTTATCATCTACAAATACACAGACGTAATGTCCGCCCCCAGTCTTGTAGTGACAACGTAAAAATAGCATTTGTTCGCTCATAATCCATACAAATTTGGTGCTACTACACAGTTGTGTAGAAGCCATAAGTGCGTCACGCCCAGGATTACACAGCAGTGTTGTAGCCGCAGGGAAAGTGTTAATATTTTCATTGAAAAATGCTTTTGGCACAAACTGTAATCCAAAAATATGAAAGTGTAATAACAGCAATTTCTAAGTGATTAAATAAAAGAACCAAAAGTTTTTATATATTTTGCCAATATGAAAAGTTAAGCATTACATTACAATATACAATGTACAAGGGACTTAGTTATATAATATTGTTTCTAAGTAATTTAGCATGATGCAATAACTGTATTTATTGAAACTTTTGCCTTTATATATAATGATTGAACACATTGAATGATGTGTCCTACCTTAAGAGGTTCCAAATGGATGATTGTAAGTCTTCATCAAAATACATTTAAACTTTATATAAGACTACTAAGTTTCTTTTAGTTTACTTCAAAACAATATATATATATTATGTACAATACAATTGTATGTGTCATATGTTTCATTGTATTGTATGTGAATACTGGATTTGAGTATAACTTCAATGCGACATGACAGCAAAAATAGCTTGACATGACTGAGCCACTATTATTTAGTATATTCATAAAATTTTATGTACATTTATCTCATCACATGTTTTTATAAAATAATTGATACAGTTTTAAAATTCCAGGTTGATAAGACCACTATCATATGGGATGCTGCATCAGGATTGTGTACACAACAGTTTTCTTTTCACCTTGCACCAGCTTTAGATGTTGACTGGCAAACCAATACTTCATTTGCATCCTGTTCCACAGATCAGTGCATACATGTGTGTAAATTACATGCTGATAAGCCCATAAAGAGTTTTCAAGGTCATACAGTAAGTATGATTTGTTATTATGCAATATAGAAAATTTCTTTCTCAAACATTTTTGGAATTGTTATTAACACTAATTTCAATGTATTTTACAGAATGAAGTTAATGCTATAAAGTGGGATCCCCAAGGACAGTTACTAGCGTCATGTTCAGATGATATGACATTAAAAATATGGTCAATGAAACAAGATACATGTGTTCACGACTTGCAAGCTCATTCAAAGGAGATCTATACAATCAAATGGTCACCAACTGGTCCTGGAACACAAAACCCTAACATGAATTTAATATTAGCAAGTGCATCATTTGACTCCACTGTACGTTTATGGGATGTAGATAGAGGTGTGTGTATACACACTTTAACAAAACACACAGAACCAGTATACAGTGTTGCCTTTTCACCAGATGGTAAATTCTTGGCCAGTGGCTCATTTGACAAGTGTGTACACATATGGTCCACACAGACAGGTGGACTAGTTCACTCCTACAAAGGCACAGGAGGTATATTTGAAGTTTGCTGGAATTCCCGTGGAACAAAAGTGGGTGCAAGTGCAAGTGACGGAAGTGTTTTTGTTTTGGATTTGCGTAAATTGTAGCATAAAGATTGTTGTTTATAATTTTTGTGCAGTATCTATTACATTTTCTTTGCATATTTGTTTACATTTTGCAATAAATATGTTTAACTGTTTGTTGCAATCATAGTAAGTATTGTGTATAAGCTAATGATATTAATTATATTTTATTAAATATATATAATTGTCAATAAATATAATGTCTTTAGCTTAAACATGAATGAACTTCCTCCAATGAATACATAAATAAGATCACAAACCATTTTAAATTTTTGTCAAATACCCACTTTAGTTATCTTATGTAGTTGTTCATTGTTTATGAATTTAAACTTCCATAATTGTATTATTCCATAGTCCATAAGGATTATTCTGCATAATAGCTTTTTTATTATTTCATGTAAACAAAATTACTCTCTAGTTAATTGAACAACTTACGTCATAAATTAGTTACCTCAGTGTTGAAATGGGGAAAACAAAGCTTTTCATTTAAGTACCACTTGAGTATGTCATGTGAGTTTTAATTATCTGAACATTAACATAAAATACACAGAATACAATTGCTGATCATCATTAAGAGTACTGATATTGGTATGATCTGCAAATTTATAACTTCATTTGTTATGATTGACTTGCACTACAGAATTATATGGAAATATTTACAATAAACACCACTTTAAAATACAGCCTACCTAGCCTAGCCTAGGGAAAAAAGTATTTCTTTGATGTCTAGTAATTCTATTTTTTTAAGAACAATAATAAAATATACTTTGTAAATTAGCAATTTGTTTAATTTCATTTTCTTCCTTTAATTTATGTTAACCAACCTTATCAATCTGATTTTTCTATTGCAATATTCGAAATTTAACACTAAGTGCATCTCCAGTCTAGAGAAAATCTCTCCAGTCTAGTGCTGCTGCCTGCAATGCTAACTTATAAATGTAAAAGCTGCAGCCAAAATGGCAAGCCATAGATCATCATTGGCTCTCTTCCAGTCTTTTCCCTCTGCCCAATAAAACTGTTATATATAAAGAATGAGTAGAAGATCCCTGTATTAAAATTAGGGGATGGAAATTAGCTATATACAGTATTAAATTATATAAAATATTTATTATTAAAATAATATATTTTACATCATGTCATTGGTCTTGTATATGCAAGTAAATCACCATGTTTGTATAGCTTATGAAGTTTTTCATACATGAATTTGAAGAAAAATAGTAAATTATCATATTCTCCATTATATGGCTTACAGTGAGAATGTCTCTCATCTGGATTATGTATAGGATAGTGTGAGGTTAAGTAATTTTGATATTGTACACTTCTTCCCCAAGCACAGACATGTAATTCCAATAAAAATTGATGTAATGCTTCAATTGTTGAAAGATACCATCTTGGACTACCTTTTTGATGTCTCCAAAACTGTGATGCTCTACTTTGTAATACAACTGTCGGTAGGCTTTGTAATCTCATATCTGCATATATTCCACGGCTTTGGTTCCAGGTGCTATCGATAAGAACCAAGCGATCTATAGGCAAATTTTCTACATGATATATCCCATGAATTCCATTGTCTTTATCAATTATCTTATTTCTTAATGTCCCAACATTATATCCTATAGGTAATTGTGCCAATATTTGTTCTGAATATGACTTTGTATTCTGTTTGCCACTAAATAATTCCTGTACTGAACAGGAATGTGTTCCTGGAAATAGCAACACAGTTCTGCCGTTGGTGTCATATTGTGGTATCTCTGGATATGTGTAAACATTAACATCTAAAGATGCCAAAACTGCTGCATGTGCTGCAGTACTTTTCCCATCTATTTCACGTCGGTGTTTTATTATGTCGACCTTTATGGGCAACTGAAATTAAATTATTATTATTAGCCTTGTAATTTTATTTCGAACTAACGATAATAAAAAATTAGTTAAAATGACTTTACTTTACAATGTGGAATGCAACCTTCAAGCTGAGGAACAGGAATGAAGCAGGTATAACAAAAGTACATTCGCGATTTACAACACCGTGAACAAGAGCTCCGATTGTCTAACTTATTAAGCAATTGCGAATCTGTTATATATAATCCTTCGAAAGGATTATCTTCCCGATTTCTAGCTTCCACACTTTTAGGATTCATGATCACAGCACTAGCAGGTAATCTACACTGACGGGATGCTAAATTATGAAATTCAATAAATGACCATATTGCATCAGTGTTATGGTAGGTTATGTTGATTAAATTACTTGAATTCAATATTTGGTAGATTGAAAATGTACAATATTAAAATATGAAATCAAAATACCACGCAATGACAATGACACCGTCGCTGTCAATACTGTCATGTGTCAACAATAAAAGTGTAGCGAACCGTATGTATTTGATACTGAATAACGAGTGCGCCATCAAGTACCGAGTACGAATCGGACCTTTCGAATTAAAGGTGAAGCAAAACATGTGTATTCTGTACTAAGTAATGGGTGCGCCATCAAGTTTTCTTCTGTTTCGTATTTTCGTAGTTTGGTAGTTCGTATGTTTTTGTTATGTTGTATGTATGTTCGTATGTTATTTATAACAATTTTGAATACCTTATGGTTTTTTAATAATAGTCGATGCATGATGGATTTCGATGTCACGGTGATATAACATATCCTTACAGTTCAAATTTTCAAAATAATAAATTCATTACACATACTCCACAGTTTACTTGTAGTTCTAATTCTAAAATTCTAATTTTTACCTATCACATCATAATAAAAAAGTAAAAAATCATGCCGTACGCGTACGTAATACGAGAATACGACTCGAGGCGTTACTTTATGCTTAGTTATAAGGTATCAAAAGTAACGATACTGTAGTAACGAGTACTCATTATTATAGTAACGAATATATACGGGTACGTTTTATTTAGTTACTTTTACACCTCTTTAATGACCAACAGTAACGATGAGTTATGATAATAATCATCACAGAATAAAATCATCTTTGTGGTTTAATTTCAAATTTATTTAATAACAATCTGACAATCACCAAGTAATCGCTAAAACTACTATTATAAGTAATAGCTATAGATATTACCTATTACTATTTTTGACTTTATTAATCAGACAACTCATAAAATATTGAAGTTAAATTAAGATAAAATACAAATTAAATAGCCATGCAATACAGAAATCCTGTTCGAGCATAGTAGCTGCCAGCCCTCCGGTCACCCGATGCGACGATGAGTCTGTCAGACACGTCCTTTATGAAATGATTTATATCAGCTGACCACGGACCCAATGTTTCTGTCGCTAGCGCCTCAAATACATAATCTTTTAAAATAGAAGGTTATTTGAAAAATTAGGCGGGGTCAGCTGCAGCCTCAACTCCAATACATGTTTCATGTATATAAGTTGGGGCCGGAGGTTAACTCCCACACCAGGTAGTGATCCAATTACCACGGCACAAAAATTGCACCATCATCATTCCTACACATACCATACACAACAGAGAGGGTAACAAAATCCCTATAGTTTAAAATGGTTTATCATGCCGTGTCTATATAGTCGGCCAGTTTTTTTCGAGCAGGAAAAATCATGTCGGCTAAATCCATCCACGCATTGGGCACATGAACAACGATGAGGTTTGCAAATCTTGGCACCAAGTCGAAAACATTGGAATTCCTCAATGTTGGAGGGTCGAGAATTGAACTAAGATTTATGGACTGAAATGCGCCCAACCAATGACCAATGATTTCCCAGAGAAAAGTCGATCTCGTTCTATGTCGTTTGTAATGTCACACTTTTCTTGTGAGGTATCATCAATTTAGATATTTTCCGAAGGAAATGTAGTCCTCCAAGTTTCCACAACCTCATACAAGTGAGCTACCCGGACATCAGCTGGTTTAAATTGTAAAATATCACTGACGAAGAAAAGCACACTGTGAGCGAAAGCCAAACAGGCCGAGAGGGCCATACTTAGGATGGTTCGTATGCTTAACCCTCCTGAAATATGGTCTGAAATAAGCAATTCACATTTTGAGAAGTTTATGGTGAGTCCTATTAAAATATTCATATACCGTCCAAGCATCCCACCGATAGTGCCGCCATCAAGGTACCATACATTCATAGCAATTATGACCAAACTAAAAATAACAATAGATGCTGCTATCCCACTGCCAACTGCTGCCAGCCTTGCAGACATCCCACGAAGTAGTAGATTGCAGTATTGCCTAACATTAATTTGTTTGCGGAACTTTTTTTTTATTTTCAAGAAATTGTAATAAAACTTCGTTATCACCTCAAAGAGCATTGACATATACTTGTCATCAGATTTTCTTATAAAGATTGTGGCTTTTCACCACATTGTTTCCCGCTGTTTTAAAATGCAATGTAGTCATCTTAATTCCAAGGAAAATTTTATGGTAAACAATGTGGTGGACCATATACGGGTTCCGAGGACGATGCAGACGATGATGATTGATTTCTCTCTGCTTGGGATATATCAAATTCTGATATTGGTTGAGTTATGACGTAGTCGACTGCGCAACGGATTGTGGATCCAAGTATCTTACACGAAACATACATCTGACGCTGTAAAAATAACTTCAGGATCAGACGAATGTCGAGTATATCGTACAACTATTGTACTCAGCATATCATGTCTGTTAAATATCTTACAAGAATACCTTTCTATACAACGGTACTTAAAGCCTGGCAAGTTCGCTGCCCGTAAAGTCCCTATTTTGCAAATAAAATGTTAACATTACGATTATTAGATAATTGTTTTGCGAGTCATATGTTTCACAATTGACTAGCATTTTTTATTTACATTTCGTAAGCTCTGTCAGCTTTATTAATAGTAGTTGTATCTAGACGAAACATAATGAATTCATAGTATGAACTTGTTCTTATAGTTGAATAGAAAATTTTGTTTCCTCTTAATCTTAAAAAATTATATTGTTATAAGTCACCAAATAGATTATTTTCAACTATTATTATATTAATATAATGAAATGAAGATGTCTTAAATATAAATAAATAGTTTAACATTTGTGTAAACTGAAATGGCAGTGTATTGACAAAAATTGATTTTTGCGTTCCGATACGTACATCGTAAGTTCGTAGTTCATTCGTAACATGCCTTGAAAATGGCAAATCTATATATCATCTATTTTCGTTGTTACGTCAAAAAGTATAGTGCATGAAAATTTGTGAATTATAATCGTTCATCTCTATTTTGATTATATGATTAAGGTAAGAAAATATCCACAGTTCAATTGTTGACTACTATTCTGTTGGGATAGGTTGACTCGTTGGTTTTTTATACTATTTCTCCTATTCGCCTTGTTTTAGACAATGACGCCATTTTGTCGCGCCGGCTGATCAGAATTATTATTTTTAAATTCATTCAGTGTAGATAGTGTTTCAAATCCTTTTGCTTTGTTTCTTTATTGATAGGAGTATAATATCATAAAAGGTGTTTACTGAAAAATCTTCCTTTCATGAAGATTTCATCTTGCAAATGTCGTCGTTGATATATTGATTAGGTATTTTCCTTTCCGAAAATACACCAATAGAAGGTAATTTATGTGAAGTTCTTCATCAATACGTTATTTATTAGTATCAAATTAAGCTTATAAGCGTTATGTGGCTTTGCTTCTTATGTTTTAATGTAGAGAATACCAAAGATACAAATTGACTTTGTTTAAGTTACTACTTATAAATTAAAATCATAATAAGTGAAAATTATCCGACCACTCCTGTAAAAAGTATATTATTATACGTATAAATACTATAATTGTTAACTTCAGGTCGGGAAATGGTTGGAGATATGGTACAATAATGACTATTTCAATGAAAGAACAAGAGCAAGTTCCCGGAGAGGTGAGAATAATCCTATTTTTATCACTTAATTTTCAAGTAACAACCTGCGAGTTGCTTATGCCTTATTAGTATCAACCTGTTGTCCGAGACCAAGCCTACCCAACATTTTCATTATTGGGAACAATTGATGATTTTTATGTAACCCGCAAGCCACTGACAACTTTTAGTCTTACCTTACCTCTCATTGTTTATTTTTTTCTTATGAACTTGAAAATTTGGTGTAAGAAAAGCAATATTCTAAAATTGTATTGTCATTTCATAACATTTTCCCTGCGGGATACATAACTGCTGTGTATTACTTGGCACGACACACATGCGGCTTGTGCACACATGTTGTGTACATACAAATCTGTATGGATTACGGGCGAGCACAAGAACTGTGTTTACATAGGTACTACGAGACTAACACTCAGACTACATCTGATTTCGTGGATGCAACATGGATGTAAAGAAATAAAATATTGTAGTAAATTGTCAGCACATCCCTAGATAACATGTTTTCTCATATTTAAAAAAAAAATATATATATATGTGTATATATAACAATGTACTAGTGCGTTTGTCAATATGTCAGGTTTTAGTTATACTTATGTTGTGGAAGATTATTAATTCAGCTTAATTCTTATTGATGGCAATGCTTAGAAGGACATTTGTGCATAGTTATGAAATAGGAATTATCATTTATGCTAACTTTGCATCTTACACTTGTGCCATCATTGCAGTGTAATAGTAATTAATAAACTATGGCCACCTGTTCGTGTATTGTGATAGATAATTATATTGAGATAGATACTTATTTAATATTCTACTGCATACATTGTAATTGTTTATTGGGTGATATTACTATTCACTGTCAATATTGCTATGTCTAATATTGACTTTTTTGTTCTATGGACATTCGAAATAAGCCTGCAGC
This sequence comes from Phocides pigmalion okeechobee, assembly GCA_018251015.1. NCBI lineage: Eukaryota > Metazoa > Arthropoda > Insecta > Lepidoptera > Hesperiidae > Phocides > Phocides pigmalion. The sequence goes on along the minus strand of DWON01001108.1, from coordinate 11,919 downwards.
TCATCCAATCATAGGCAATTACTACTGCCCATGGGCAACTCAATATATACCAGAATACAGTATATGAACAATAGCCCAACATGTTTTATGGGTTTATTCAATTGATTGATCTATATTATTGTATGTAAATCATATTAAAAACATGTATTCATTTAATTGTTGTGTTTAATGAAAAATGAGGGGTTCATGAAATAGGAACTGTTTTACCTAGCACAACTAAATAGATTTTTGGGTATATTTCTATGCAACAGGATTTATTATTCAATTTTGACTTCACTAGTTACACCTGCTTAGGTTTATTAAACAAAGTTAAATTGAATGCAATATTACCTATTAAAGAAAATTTGAGAAATAAAATGACTAAAAAAATCCAAAACCAAAACAATTCCTATGCAGTATGTTAATATTTAAAGGAATTGTTGTCATAGTTTCATAATTTTCAAAAATTTGTGTTTTACATTTTTTTCTTGTTTTAGTAAAACAATTTGTTTCCATTTTGCTAACATATTTCACTCTTTCACTGTGGGAGACAACTGCTGGGTATCACTTGGCGCAACGCGCATGCGTCTTGTACATAGGTTCTGTTCATACAAGTCTGTCGGCGCTACAGCTGTGGACTGCGGGCGGAGACAACGTCTACGTATTCGTAGATGCTACACAGATGCCAGAAAACACATAATTTCTGTAAATTGTCGGCTATTCTCCAAATGAGAGAAAACATCTCCAGTTGTTCCCCATTACGGATTTTCCTGACGTAAAAAACGTGTTAAAAATTCGAGATATTGGCTAAAATTTTAACATGAAAAATATGAAAGATCTTTACTCTGCTGTGAAGTTTCATATTTCGGAATTTGTTCCTATTGGTTGAGTAACTATGATATTTTATTCTGACAGTATATAATGTATATCTTACAGCAACAGTTATTTCATATAACTTCCATACCATCCTATTACACCATACCCCAGATTAGAAATACAAAAGGAAGTATTATTTTAGGCTCACAATAATTAAATATCAATCATTTTTGTGTCTTATTTCTTCCCCAACATAAAAGTATACACACATGTTTCCAACATATATATATATATATATATATATTATTTTCGAAAAGTACTACCTATTTGAATTTATACTTAGTCATACTATAAGTAACATTTGCGAGGCGTGTGTAGATATTGTTAAATTTATTCAGTAAATATACTGATAACTGTTAGTTTATGTTTACAATCTCTGCTTTTCATTTTGCTCTGCGTAAAGTTTGCAAAGTAGCTGAATCTTTAAGATTTTTACACGAGTACTTGAATATTTTAGATGGCATTCTCCGAGGCTGTATTAAAAGCTTTAGAGGATAAAGTAACGCATCCTCGCTGGGTTGTACCCGTGTTGCCTGACCAAGAACTAGAAGCTCTTCTAAATGCTGCAATAGAATTGGCTTCCAAAGGTAACATTAATATAACAACATTAAAATGTTTAGTACATACATGCTACATATTAGAACTGATATATATTTTCATTGTTATTCAGGGGAAGATATTAACCACCCCTTATGCCAGCGTTTTTACAATGAGGCCCTGAGTGTATCATTCACTAAGATCTTAACAGACGATGCAGTGTCATCATGGAAGGGTAACATACAATTATGTGTTCGAACAAATTGTGAGAAACTTGTTCAACTATGTGCTCTGAAATTGGATGATCCACGCTTACTTAACCTCTTATATATGGTTTTGAACCCAAATAACAAGTAAGTGGTAATTTTATGTACAATGTGTAAGTCCCAAAGTACTTTGTGCTTTGCTTTTTTGGTTATACTGTGTTCCATAATTAGTTCTTAAGCTTCAGAGCTTTCAACTAGGATATGTACTTAATCTTAAGTCCATCTGAGATGAGGCATGCTTTTTATATTCAATTAATAGCAGTTTATAAGTTAATGTCTATCCTTTAATAATATAGAAGAAAGGAAATTGTCTAACTTTACAAACCACTCTTTTTTTAGGTTCCATACATTTAATGCTACCAGAACTAGTGAGGGTTTGACTATGGCCATAGTGGCTACTAGTGGACAGGGCTCAGCTCAAGAACAAGAAGTTTTTGCTCGATCTGCAGATCACCGTACCCCCCGAGGATGGCTGGTCCATTTTATTAATCTGTAAGATTTATTTCATCGCCAATAGTTAAATTTTGAATTTATGATGAGTTTGTGTTAATTTTATTTTCATTGCTAGATTTGGTCAAGCTGGTGGGTTTGCAAGACTGAAAGAAAGATTTGAACTAATAATGGGTTTTCACAAATCTGAATTAACAATATCCATTAACATTGAAGACAAAATCACAACTGAAATCATAGAAAAAGATACTGAAAACACCAACAAAGTGGAAGTAAAAGATGTTGTTCCTGTGATTACTGATAGTATGGAGGTAGGCATTTATGTAGGGGTTGTTTTATTAGTACCTAATAGCAATGATTTTTCTCATGTGAAAACAGTAGTCAACGACTATGTAAGACACGTTTATTGTCTTCTGCATCCCGTAGACATCGACCACGAAAGTCAAACGGGGATAAGGTTCCTTGCTACTCTTAAGGAATAAGATGGTCACCCCATTTGTAACAATTACACCTCTCCAACTAAAACAAAATAAATGCTTACTGTAGATTATAAAACGTTAATTTAACGGTAGTACCTCACCAATCGAACATTATCTATTATAATTATTTTTTAATATGTGGTTTATATTTTACGCAATGATTTATAATTTAGAGTTCGGTGTCGTCACGCAACGATCAACCCTCTTCAATGGAACAATCTACAACTGGGGAGTCTCGCATCGCCATCGTGTGGCAACTGCTGCGTCCTTTCGGCGCCTGTCATGAACTTCTTACACAAAGCACAGTTACAACTTACATGCTATCAATGCTCGTAAGTATCTATAACTTGGGGCGTATTTGATTAAGTATTCAACAATAGCTAAATACAGAGTACATTTGATTATATGTAAATAAATTCTGTAAATTTATTGTAGGAATTCATCCCAACTCTACTTGAAAGCCTCACAGACGAAGAGTTAAAGAGAGAAGCGCGCGGCAGCGAGAATAAGACTGATACGGTTTCATGTTTAATCCGGGCCTGTAAATGTGTTTCGGTGAAAACACCTAATCCTCAAGGTCTACTTAAATGTAAGTTTTAACAATTCATCATGAAAAAGACAAACGGCTACTTACGTATTGAATGTCGTAATTCTATGTGTGTAGATGATCATCTACTTTCAAATATATTCAATGCAATAAATTCAATTTGATATGTAAATAAAACAAATTAAATAATAGGAATTAAAAACCTCACTGTAAAAAAAACTTTTAAGGATTGATGCACACTTATTAATGCAAGTTCAGAAATATTTGTATGAAATTATGTATATGTAGTCACGCAACCGTAAAAATCTGTTTGTATACTATTTGCCTCGCGGACGTATAACGTCATCAGATACGGCGCATACCTACGCTGCGGGCGACGAAGATTGTTTGATTTTCAAAACTTCATCAGCATTTGACTCCTAGAAGCTCAATACCTATCGTTTGTCACGTATAATATCATCAGGGAATGCTATGATTGCATCACGACGGTACGGATAAGTGTGAATCTACCATGTTTTTATAACCTTGTTGTTAATATGGTAGCGTAAATATTGTTATATAGATATGATTGGAAATGATTATTGACTACCTTATATTATATTCTATAGACATATTCTGATAATCCATACTGTTATAAAAACGAAATACAATTTTATCCCTCAATCTGAGGCTATTGTGTAAAAAGGTAATTATGTACAATAATATAATACAATAATGTAATATTATCCTGTAAAATGTTGCTTTAACGACTTTACAAGTATAGAAGTGTAACGATTTTAGATATAAAGTAACTTTTGACATCGAACAGTTTATAGATCCCAACTATATTTATGTTACTGTTGTTTGTTTGATATCAAAATAGTAATAGAAATGTATAAAATCCTTAGTTTCTTAAGTATTTAATAGCATCTACCAAGTCTTTTCGCCATCATCGAGGCTTTACTGATGGAGAATGAACTTTACTTTTTGGTTTATAATAGAGTGTAAATAAATAAATAAAATTGCTTAAAAATGTAAATGGTAGTACAAGTTTAGTATTACTATTCTTTTAAGAGTATGAAAAATCAAGTGGTTGTCAAGAATTTACCACGTACACTACCACTCCAAGAAGATTTATTTCCTGACTTTACCCATCAGACCGAAACAGAACATTGTGAGCTGTGACAAGTGAAGTATGGGCGGGTCAGCGTAGCATTGCAGCCGGTTGCATACCCTGTAGCTGCTTAAGGGGTGCAGTTGATAGTCCTCCCCTAAGCTCCTACAGCGTCTGTAACCGAGCCTGCTCCTCACCAGCGTCGAGCTCGCCTCTGCTCTACCGCACCACAATGTCGTCTCCAGTCGCCTGTCTACATATTTTATATTGTGTGTAATTACATAAATAACATTGCAGAAACAAATGTTTTGGTATAGTTAGAATGGCCTATACATAAGTTATTTTCTTTTAATTGTGTAACTCGTAACTATTTCTTTATTTTATATGATCATTAAATATACAAAAGAGGGCAGGTTAATATATCAAAATGTCACACTTAGACTGCGTCTCAAAACAAAGACATGTTGTATATTGTTCTAATTTTCAATTTACTATATTCTAAGTTTGTTATTTATTATTGAACTGAATTTTGTACCTTAATTGTAGTAAAGGTTAATAATAAATAAGTAGCGACGTGAAAAGAAATATTATGAACAAGATAATATAAAAGGCTTTCCTTTTTTATTTCAGCTCTTGAGATGTTTCGACTTAAGATGATTTTGCGTTTGCTCCAAATGTCATCATTCAACGGGAAAATGTCTGCCCTGAATGAAATAAATCAACTTATCAGTACGATCTCTCAGCAACCGAAACCAGAATGGCTTACGCCTGCTGTAATAACAGTTAGTATATGAAATTTATAAGTATTAATAAAACCCTGTTTTGAAGTATTAATAGTATTAAATGAATATGCTGGCTACTTGACGTCATATCGCCATAGTCGCGTTACATGATATCTGTTACTGAATCTACCCAAAGTCAACATGTGTTGCTGCTCCTAAGGACATATTGAACCGCCTCACATTATTACAATCCGTATCTCTGTCATACCACACCTATCAATCCAGAACACAAAGTAATAAATGTAACTGTTACAAATGTGTGTGTATGACAACCGTTAGTATGTGCGATTTTCTATGTATATTCTCGAGTTGTATCTTTAATAAAATGGCTTAACCTCTACCTAAAATACCTTTTCCTCTTTCACCGCTTCTTTTTAATCTTCCTTAAAATATTCAATCCTTATAATCAAGGCAAACTTAAATTAAAATTTAAGATTGCTTTGTAGAGACCGTTAGCAGTGAGCACCTTTTGTATTATCGCGATTTTGTTTTGACTGTAACTCTGTATTTATTTTAGTGTACTATAAATAATATTTGTACTGTGTTGTTAAATGTGGTCGAATTCCTCTTAATTAAACTTGGACACGACCACTGCACCTACTATTCTATATATAAACAAAAAGCAGGATAGAAGTAATTCATAGTGTGTTTTCATTACAGAGTTGGATTCGCGAGAATAAAGTAGTCGACATAGTGCTACGGGACTCTCTACATCAGCCTCAATATGTAGATAGGTTAGAGAAAATGCTCAGATTTATGATTAAGGAGAATTCTCTCACAAGAGACGATTTGGACGCCATATGGAGGGCCCAGCAAGGGAAACATGAGGCCATTGTAAAGAACCTTCATGACTTGTTGGCTAAGCTTGCCTGGGATTTCACACCTGATCAGCTAGATCACCTTTTCGATTGTTTCAAGGTAGGATCGTTAAACTTATTTATTTATTAATTTTATTTTATTTTATACAAGTACATTAATTTGTCCAAATATTTAACAATAAAATATTTTATAAAAGGTAGTTAAATTATTTATAGGCTAGTTGGGCTACATCAAGTAAGAAACAAAGCGACAAGTTGTTAGAAGTCATAAGGAGACTTGCTGAAGATGATAAGGATGGAGTGATGGCAAATAAGGTATGTAAATTCTTAGTAGATATAATAATGCTTTTTGTTCAGTTTTCAAAACCTTTATTCATTGGCAGGTCTTAATCTTATTCTGGAATTTGGCTCATTCGGATGAAGTGTGCACAGAAATAATTGATGTGGCACTGGCTAACTTAATTAAAATATTGGACTACAGCTGTAGCCAGGACCGCGATGCACAGAAAACACTTTGGCTGGACAAGTAAGATTGTTTTAGTACAAATGTATGATAATTAATCATTGCTTACACTATATTGTTTATGTAATGTAATAAAGCAGTATGCCATCACATGATATGTTAAGTCATTAATCTATTCAAAGGCACAACTGATTTAGTAATGAGACATCAAATGCAGCTAGGAAGCCATTTTATGTATTTTGATGAACTTCTTACTATTTACATACAGTACTCACATATCTTAATTTAAATAAAAAAAGTGAATAAACTTAACAGTCTCTTAGAAACGATAACATTTTTTTGGTCACAAGGTGCGTGGAGGAGATGAAGAAGAGCGACAAGTGGGTGCTACCGGCGTTGAAGGTGATGCGCGAGATTTGCTGCCTATACGAGCCGGCGGGCGGCTCGGGCGCACGCCCCCACGTCACGCGCCAGGAGGTCATTGACCGCCTCCAGACTCAGCACTCGCTCGTTATTCTCGTAACCAATTCACTCACTCACTATGTGGACACCGTGCGCGCCAAGCAGCAAGGTATACCTTTCATAGGGTGACCATGCATTGTCTAATCCGGATCTCTCAATAGTGCTTGTCAACTATGCAGATATGACTTACTAATATTTTTTTTATATGTTACAGAAGAAGGTGAAATTGATTGGGAGAATTGGATGCCTGATGGAAGATACCCACATGCGGCTCAGGTTCATGAAAGATTGAGTTTTCTAAGGTTCTTACTCAAGGATGGCCATTTATGGTTGTGTGCAGAGCAGGTAATGGTAATATCTCACATATCTAACTAGTCATGATTTATAATCTAATTAAAATGTCACTAATTTCTTGAATTGAAATGTTTTAGGCTAAGCAAATATGGATGTGTCTTGCTGAATCTCCAGCCCACGAAGAGGACCGAGAGGCTTGTTTTCGCTGGTTTAGCAAGTTGATGGGAGACGAACCAGATTTAGATCCAAATATTAATCTACACTTTTTTCGGGAGAACGTTATGAATTTACCTCCCAATTTATTAACCCACTCTGGTATTAAGTGTTTTGAAAGGTATTTAAAAAAAAATGTAGCAAGGTTATTTTTAGATCCACACATATTTGAGTAGTTATGAGTTCTAATTGTCTATTACAGATTTTTTAAAGCTGTGAATTCCAAAGAAGGAAAGATAAAATTTAAGCGGCGAAATTTTATGCTTAATGACGCTGATCTCATAGGATTAGATTATTTATGGAGGGTAAGTAAATAACCATCAACAGGTTTTTGTGAACTTAATGTAGATTTCAGACGTTTATGGAATCTTTTTTGGCTCTTGTCAATCTATCGCGTAAAAATAAATTTTAATTGTTAAAATAATGCAGGTGATAACGGAGTGCGAGGATGAGATCGCAGCGCGCGGTATCGAGCTGTTGCGCGAGGTGAGCACGTGCACGGGCCCGGCGCTGGCGCCCGCGCACCACCACGAGTCCTTCCTCACACAGTGCTGCGCACGCACGCAGCGCCTGCAGAAAGACATGGAGCTGCAGGAAGGTGGGTGCCCGTAGGAAACTGCCCACCTATATCTGTCTCTTTGACGCATTACAAGTACCATACGGCATAGTACTACGATGCTGCGAATATAGTAAAAAACCTAATTTATTATCAATTTTTGTGAAAAAATTAAAATAAGACTTTGTTCTCGTAACTTCTATTTAAGTAAACTGTAATGGAAAATTTCAGATGCGACGGAGAGTTGTACAAGGATGTGTAGAGTTATTCGTGCCATACAAGAATATGTAAATGAATGTGATAGAAGATTTTCAGCCGAGCGGCAAATATTGCCGATATATCGGTCGGGCAGGGGCAGGCAGTGTACAATTATTGTCAGATTCAGTTTTCAAACTGGCCAAAGGCAAGTCGAAGATGTCGAACTGTATTCGCATTCGAACGAAACTTTACATTCGCTGCGCACTGCCATACAAAGAAGGCAAGTTATTCCTAATAGTTTTATATTTTAATGGATTAATCAAGTAATATTTTCTAATAGAAATTATTATACACAGTTTTTTTTGTAGACTGAAATGTGCATCAGAAAATAATATCAAGTTGGAAATGTACATCAATAAGCTGGAGTTGTTTGTGAATGGGGAGCTCCTAGATTCAAGCCATGACAGAAAGATATTGTCACAAATACCTCTTAGAGACAAGACAATTATTATTGCTAAGGTACGTTCTTATTTAATAAAACTGCTTTGATGTTTAATTACTATCTTACTATAGTCCGACAAGTACAAGTGTTTTTTGAAACCTTTATTAAATCTCTAACTTATAACTTATAACATCTATACTGAACATGCTTACATTATATGTAGTAATAATATATACATACACATGTTGGAGTAGGAATGCATCTGCATCCATCCTTAAATAGAATTTCTGATCTATTTAAGATTGGATGTGGTTGTCCATGAGCTGCGGTGACCACTTAACACCAGGAAGCCTGCATGCCCGTTTCTTACTCTTTCAATGTAAAATATATATATATATATACTATTTTTTACCTGCTGAATATTCATTATTATAAAATTTGATTATTTAGGTATATGATGGGCAAGTATGTGGAAGTGGAGGATGTGGTTCGTCTAATGAGTCTAGCAGTGATTCCAGTGCCTCTTCGCCACGGCACCCTGTCACCCCTGAACATGCTCTGCCGGGCGTGGTAAGTCAATGTTTAAAACCATCTTTGTCCTACAGATTCTTAGGAGAGTTTACTACTCGTAGTTTTTTTTTCCATTTCTAGAAATCTTGTGGAAATTTTCCTTTATTATTAATAGTGTAATTCTATGGAGAATTTATAGAAATTATTGAAATATACATATAAAGTATACTTAGATTCACATAGTTCCCCCTCCAGGATTATATTATAATTAAGATGTTAATTAAATAAATTTCAGCTATTCGCTCAAGGTTCCTGGTACTTACCGTTCATTTTGGACTTGGAGCATGTTGGTATTACAAAGGGCCATGCAATGCTCACCGAAGCTGCACATTTACTGTCACAAATTTGTCCTGCACATAAGCAGACGGTTCGTATATTATCCGAAATAAATATTTACTTTTCATTTGTTCTTGGATTGAATCTTCTATACCGCTTGTCACAGGTGGAGAAATTAACTGAGGCTCTGTTGAGTCGAGATGAAACAAAGTTAAGAGACATGTTATATGGACCTGCTCCACCCACAGTCGCTTATAACGTGGAGGTAAAATTCTATACTTTATGCTGCATTACACATAGCATCTTTTTAAAGAAAAGTACATGGACATAATTCAGTGATATTTTATTTGAAAAGTAATTATATTTATCTATACATATAAAATAAAATACTAAATGAGCAATGCTTATACATTAAATATTTAAACAAAGTCGTATTGTTCATTGTTATAATTATCAATATAGACAATAAATTCGCCAACCAATCCGATGTAAACTTTGTTTTGTCGTCTATAAGCTGTTGAAATATCTAGGATACTGTTTTTATGTTACATGTAGTAGGTTGTAAAGACATACTTTTTGTATCAAAAATTCATCCACTCGTAGTCGCGGATATTTAAAATTAGTATATTTTTTCATTTATGTTTGTGTTGAAAATCAATAAAAAGATACACTTAGCACGAATTTTTGACGATTATTTTATTATTATCATCGTCTGTTGTAGGTGCTTTACAGCATGGTGATGCCCGCGTCGGAAACGCGGCTGGAGCGCGCGCGCAGCTTCCAGTTGGCATGTGTGAAGAAAGCACCGCTACTCGTGCAGTGTCTCTCCGACGTGGAGTTCTTGCTGGCTGCCGCGCCTCACACCCGGAGGTATTCCATTGTAGTACTCGTGAGAAACAGTTACATTTAATTCGACAGAACCCGCATTGATTCGGTTATGTGATATGATGGATGTTTTTTTTTTCATTTTTATAATATAATTTTCTATGTTTTAATCCTGATAGTATTAACTTTAGTTTAACAGCTTGTATATGCAAGGTTGTAAATATACCTAATGTTATATATTTTGTTAAGCATAATTATGTAAATTTAATGAGCACTTTTTTATTTTTGCAGGGTTGGTTATTTAGCTCTAGTGAGGCTTGCGAAACTTGCCTTGTACACATTGGGATATCTCTTCGAAATCATCACGCCTGATGGTTCTGACATAGATTTTAATAAGGACTGGAGGTAATTTGTTTTTTAATCATCGGTAAAGGATTTATTAAATGTAAATTAAATTTATATCCTTTCCATTTTAATCATATAAAATAAATAATAATTTCAGGACCGATGTAAGCATACTGCGAGAAGCTTTGCAGACTGTACCGGGTCACAATTGTGAAATGATTGTAAAGACAATCGCTGAAACATTAGCTGGCGTTCTTGGTGAACAGGTACTATTATTAGAAACCTACAAGTTTGGCGGAAACATGTCTGTGATGGCTTTGATGTAGTTTATAACTAAAATTTAATTAAAGATGATATGCCAGGTGGTGACGAGCAGCGACGACAGCGATGCCGTGTCGACGCTGGTGTGGTGGCGCCTGCCTACCGCCGCCACCGTGCGCGCGCTGTACGAGCTGGCGCACTCCGTGGCACAGCCCGTGGACCACAGTGGCTGCGTGCATTCGGATGATGTCACGCGTAAGATTTCACTTTTTACTGTATATTTTGGCGAAGGTTAAGTTTTTTGTGCAAGTATTTAAGCTTATGTACATTTTTTTTACGTGACTTGTTTTGCGTTGCGTAATGTCAGTTGTATTCGATAATATCATATTTTGGACCACATTTCTGACTGCGCTGTAATGAGGTCTCGATTAAATACTGAAGTTCTGTCCTGACAGGTTGAAACATAAAGCTATAAATAATATTTTAACCATACCAAATTTAGAATAACATATGCCATGCCAGCTTGGAGTGTTGTTTTATGCATGTTTGTGATGTAATAACTAAGTTTGTACAATGCTTTGATAATTGGTTTTTGGTAAAAGCCAGTTAAAATACGGCTTTTTTACAGTTGTTCGTGAGTGCATGGAAGTGATTACCATGTGCATGGCGCTGGGTGGTGGTCACTTGGAGAAATTGCTACATGAGCCATGGTGGCAAGATACGGCCTTATATTTGATGATAGATTGTCCCAGCCCTCAAGTAAGTGTAAAATTCTTGAGATGTTGCAATGTTATTGGTTTAAATTTCCTTGCTTTTCATTCGGCCTATTGCGCTTCTCTTGAAATTATCAATTACATACAAACATTGCTAGAAAGTAGCGTGTTTAGTATTTACTGTTTATTGATTTATTATAGTTTCTCACTTCATGAATAACCTTGATTTAATACTTTCATATGATATTAGTATTAGTGACCCTGTTTATTTTGGAACTGTAAAGATTTTGTCATCTGTGAAGTGCTGTGACTGTACGGTGTGTGTGACATTGTCGATGTGCATGTAGGTGCGCGTGTCGTGCGCGGAGCAGCTGTTGACGATGTGTGCGTGGGGCGGCGGCGGCGGCGCGCGCAATGCGCTGGTGGCGCTCGGCGGCGCGGCGGCGGCGGGAGGCGCGGCGGCCGCGCGCCTGC
>DWON01001107.1:0-26364 GCA_018251015.1 Phocides pigmalion okeechobee | reverse complement strand
CCGAAATGAAACATTCGGAGCACGGCCGCTCCCCAGGCACATCAACTCGCCTGGAGGGAGATCTCCCTTCGCCAAAGCAACCACCGCCGCTTTTATATCCCGACGTAAAGCATTACTTGTGTTTCGGCTGGAGAGACGCGATTGGCGACTACACTTTGAAGCGAGGCGACCATCTTAGTCCTTAGAGGTAGGAACGTATCTACATGCGAGCTCAGATAGGATTTCGGTCGTGTTTGTGATCGTACGTAGATGTCTATGGGTTGCGACTACATAACATCAGGTGGTATGTATGCTCGTTTGCTACTCTTCTCATATAAAAAACGTAAGTTTGAGCAAAACGTAACATATGGACATAAGTAAAGGATGGAACATTAGTGTTTATTTCAAGCTTTCTGGTTACGGAAGCATAAAAAATGTTATTTACCTGTAAAGCTGGGACGTAAATATATACGTGGGTTTGACTTTGAGTGTAAATTCGTGTTAGCAAATAATCTTTGATTCGTGTTTAGTCACGCGAAAATCTACGGATCCGATTTCCTCGTGCATGTCGGTGGCTTAGTGGTTTAGTATCGCGATTTGCATTTCAAATAACAGTAGGTATACTTTTGAAACATACATATATACATACATTCTTTAAGGAATATTTTTGTTCTAGAAGACTGAATGTGCCTATAACTTCGTTTGCGTGTGTTAAAACAAATTTAGCATCACTTAAAACTACTTAGTTCTGCTCATTTCTACGTATTTCTCGTACTTCTATTAATATCAGCTATCTGGCAGCGAAAGTTCTGTCAAAACTAATCTAGCTATATTGTATTTTATTGGATATTGTATGGCATTCTAAAACTTATCTAAAATATAAATTAGCTAAGTTATCTGCTAATAAAAGTCTAATCGAAATGGGTTCATACATTTTGTAGATTACCTAAAATAACTAGACAAACTGCTGAACCTTTTCGGATGAAACTCATCGAAAGTTTTCTAAACTGGAAAAGCATTTTATTGTAAAACTAGGGCACCTAAATAAATATTGAAAAGCTATATACAAGGCTAATGTCATAAAATTCCGAAATAAAGACAAAATGTTCAAGTTATTGTGTCGTAAATAATTTCTTGAGAGTGCTTCTTGGTCGAGTCACCGTTTTGTATCACATGATACTACGAAAAGTATGAAACCAGACAGAGATTACTTCAATGCTCCGTTGTACGTGATACGACTGACATATTAAAGTTCTATACAGAGTAAGCAAGAAAATAAAAAAATAACACAACTTCTGATATGTGTACTAATGATACACACGTTAGAAGTTGTAATCAACATTATACGAGTAACATGCTGTCTCTTAACTTCTTGAATATTTAAGAGCTATACCGTCTTTTTATGTGAATGTAGCAAACGAGCATGCAAACCAAGGCAAAAAGATTTTGAATACCGACTTGGTTTTACGTGAGAATCATTTGATTGTGCGGGCGAAATAAATATGGACCCCGGAAGTTATTCAAATCGTATAAAATGTCCAACAGTATTCGTGTAGGGATAAAAATGTGTTAAGTTAGGGAACAGTTTTCTTATAACAGGACAAAAAAATATTCGAAGTCTAATGTAATTATAGTTGTATATCGAGTATTTAAACCTAGACAGAAAATAAAAATAGACACAGACAAAAAGTATATGAACCGAATAAAGAACAGATGACAAACGTACACGAACGGAACATACAAACAGATGACTAACGTACACGAACATAAAATACGAACATATGACAAACGTACACGCAATACGAACAGATACAAATGTACACGAACCAAACATACGAACAGATGACAAACGTACACTCAATACGCACAGATACAAATGTACACGAACCGAACATACGAACAGATGACAAACGTACACACACCGAACATACGAACATATGACAAACGTACACGACAAAGTGATACAGGTCTCGTTTTTACCATTTAAATACAGAACCATAAAGTCACGTTATTTCTATTTTATTCAGGATTTTTGATACACAAATAAAATGTGCAAAGTGCTTTCGGGCAGTTAACGGTACAATCGGAACGAAATGAAATTCTTTTATGTTCCTGACAATTATTTAACGGTCTGTACGTAACTGGTGACAAATTTCAGTGCTATTGGTATATTAAAATGTTAACGGATATATTTATTGAATCTGACTTATTAAAGACTCTTTAAAATTATATTTATAGTATTGATCTCGTCAATATCCATACGGATGGTACTAATAAGAATATATATATCGCTTCTTTGCTTCAATAACGTGTTATCTCAAAAAACCCAATTTTACAGTAGAGCATGTTTTTACTTACAAAAAATTATTTTATTTGTGTATTTTTTTAACGTTTACTGTAGATTACGTACAAAAATTTAACACCTTAGCTATCTCAAATCAAACACGGAGATTTCAATTTTCAAATAAAATAAAAAACTTGAGGTTTCAAACTTGTCACGTTATTGAAGCACAGAAGCGATATGTACTTCAGCCCCCAGGATCTATAGTTCTATTCCACTAGAACTGTAGTTTCTGGGAGTTGAACGTGTGAGGTACCACTGAAGCCTTCATAATCTGCCGTAAAACAATTCTTGTGTTGATCAATGAGGTCTGGTAGCACACAACATAGGCCAGGTGACCATCTCTGTCTTCAGGTACTTATTTATCAGACAGACAGACAGGACTTTGGTACTGTTTGAAGTTGAACGTGGATTTTCGTGGGCTGGAGAGCTAATTATACATCAGGTGGACTGCACTTGGTTTTACGAATCCGGGTAAAATATCAGATAAGGATTTTTAAAAATAGAATTGCATGGTCTGTTGGTATATAATGTAATATCGAAAGTGCGGGTAAAAGCACATGAAAAACTACTTTAGTCAATAAATCTCCAAACCGTTAACTAGTTTGTAATATTAACACTTTACTTGCATCGTACAACCCTACTGTGTATTACGCGGTGCAACAAGCCAAATCTGTATTGTACAAATCTCTAATGACTGCGAGCGAACAAAGGTGCTGTGTTTACGTCGGCACTACAAGACTGTGTATTCGTAGATGATAATAAAAATCAGAAATACGGATGCTAAAAAATTGTCGGCGCATCTTCAGTCTAGAGAAATAAGTTCCAGTTTAGTGCCGCCTCCCGGAACGCTGACTAGACCTAATATATAGACGCCGCAGTCAAAGTGTTATGTTTTTTTTTTATTATAAAAGAGTAAGAAACGGGCACGCAGGTCACCTGATGTTAAGTGGTCACTGCGGCCCATGGACAACCACGTCCAATCTCAAATAGAACAGAAGTTCTATTTAAGGATGAACGCGGATGCGTTACTCTTGAGGACTAAGGTGGTCGCCTCCACTAATGTGTATCCGGTAACCACACCTCCCCAACCGAAGCACAATACATGAAGAACATGTTGCTTTACGGCGGGTTATGAAGGTGGCGGTGGTGCCGCTTCCAGTTATTATTATTCCAAGTTAAGTTATTTCCAGGATACAAATATTTCCACTATGCCGCTCACAAAATATGCAGTTAGCAAAGTGACTTATTCAAGAATGCAACGCGACGTTTTATTCCGAGATCGTTTACAGATACCAGACGACACTCGCCATCTTGTTTTTCTTCTCCAGATAGTTCTTGACTTCTGTTTCTGGATCACATCTATTTTTGCGCCAAATTCCGTACATAACATTGAAAATAACACATTTTATCACAAACTACTGCATTTTCCATATTATACTTTTTTAGCAATATTTGTAGTAAAACTTTATCAAGTTTTAGAATTATGCATTTGAATAGGAGCGTAATCAAAACAATCTAAAGGGAGTCCGTGTCCATGCGGCATGGTGCCAAGAATGCTAGCCGCATACCCGCCTTGAATGGCAATCGCAATTCTCTGCGCAAGATACATCCTACCCTCCTTGTTACCGGCAGCGTCGATCAAACGTGGGACTAATTTTTTTTTTTTTTTGTAACTTGAACCCCACGGACCAAAGTTGTCAAATAATTAGAATTCACCCTCGTAATGGTTGGAGAGGTGTGATTGCTGGTTACACTTTGAAGCGAGGCAACCATCTTAGTTCTCAGGAGTAGCAACGTATCTACGTTCGAGTGCAGATAGGATTTCAGTTGTTTATGTGGTTGTATGTGGATGTCAATGGGTTGCGACTACTTAACAACATGTGGTTTGTATGCTCGTTTGCTACTCTTCTCACATAAAAAAATAGTTCTAAGATTTTCATTATTATAACTAAACATATTTTTGTTTTGTATAAGACATGTTTAGTTCTATAGTAACAATGTAAAACATATTTTTAAACTGTTACTATAGAACTGAACGGGTTCCAGATTGATGGATATAACAAGTTTAAAGGTGGTAGAGCCGTTAGAGCTCCCCCGGGGCGGCACCACCGCCACCCTCATAATCCGCTGTAAAGCAACATGTTCTTCATGTATTGTGTTTCGGTGGGGGAGGTGTGGTTGCCGGATACACGTTATTGGAGGCAACCATCATAGTCCGTAAGAGTAGTAACGCATCCGCGTCCATCCTAAAATAGAACTTCTGTTCTATTTGAGATTGGATGTGGTTGACTATGGGCTGTAGTGACCACTTAACATCAGGTGGCCTGCATGTCCGTTTCTTACTCTTTCACAATAAAAAAACACAGCAAATTGTATTCTTCAAGGCGGTTCATATTATTCCTTAGGACTAGCACATATTATTCCTTAGAACTAGCATCGCGTTATTGTATTCAGGCAGGTTTTAGTTCTACAAAAAGTTGATTACAATTTTCTTTGGGGAACATTTACCGCTTACGTGTGTACTGCATTCTTTCTCATTTCCCGAGTTATGTAGACCGAAAGTCATACATCTCGTCTTTTACGTTAATCTTTGACATAATAGCGTATGCAAAATATTTGCACAATTGTTTCTGTATGAAGTTAATTAAAATAATAGCGATTGTTTTTTATTTAAAAACGAGAAAAGAGGTGAACTAAATTACAACTGTTATTATTTTTATATTTTAAATTGAATACAGAAAACACAAATTGGATACAAAATCTAAGCTGAGTTTATAAACAGTTAAATACATGTGCTTAAACAAAACGAAATATACAAAATTTGACACAAGACTTAGACTTACTTTAACACATTAATTGCCATGAGGGTTACCGGAGACCGGCATCATACTAATCCCATGGAGCCATGGGGGTCATCGGTGACCGGTAAGAAGGGCCAAGGTTTGAATGGTTGCCGAGAGCTAATTTTTATACTAACTGAATTATGAAAAGTACTTACATATCAGAACATATACTTTTTATATATCAAATGGCCCAAAACCTTCCTCAGGAATCACTCTACCTGTTGTAGAAAACTGTAAGAGAGTCCGTTCAGTAATTTTTGAGTTTATCGCGAACAGACAGACAGACGCGACAGGGGACTTTTTTATAATATTTTTATATAGACAAATTGGACACAAAACCTAGACTTAATTTATAAAGAGTTAAATAGGTATCCCAAAATAGAACAAATAACAGAATTTTCGTTATTCAGGTTCTGCCACGAATTCTTGGAAGCGGAATCGAATCTAATCTTCAATCTAGTTTGCCGTGTCCCTTTGAGATCTAAGCCTCTAGATCTAAGCTCCAATGCGTCTTAGGGGAAAAAATCTCATTACATTTTTAGCCGCCCAAAACATCATGACAATACAAGTAGACCACTGTTACCTTTTACCGAAAATATATTGCATTTTTATGAGAATATTACATATATATTTTCCATTTTTATTCCATATGTGAGAAAAGTAACTTATCGAGATCGCATGAGTAATTTTTAGTTTGAACCAAGGACGTCACCACGTCATAAGCGACAAATAAACCTAGCAAACACCATGTTTTATCTCAGAAGAATAGCAAACGATTTTGCAAACCATCCAATGAAGTAGTCGCAGCCCATAGATATCCACGTACAACCACAAACACGACTGAAATCCTATCTGAGCTCGAACGTACGTTGCTACTCCTGAGGACAGAGATGGTCGCCTCGCTTCAAAATGTAGACGGCAACCGCACATTATGGCGGTCGTACCTGCCCAGTCGAACTATAGTTCTCCCACCTCTTTCCTGTTCTAACAATATTATACACGGGACTTACATAATATAGTCATATAACAAAACATACCCCTGGACTTCATTTACATAACTATATATTTCTTGGTCGTGAATTACAATACATGCAGATAACTATCTGATCCTATGGACCCTTTTCTTTAGAATAGTTCATAGCCAACCCTTCGTATTGGTTACCCTTTTTCATGGTTATATGATAGTTATTGTATAAATAAACGAATGTAACCACGCTAATATTTTTGGTAAATGTTACCGCGGAATGCCGTATGTGATTGTTGTGGCCGATTTTAATTGTAATCGTTATTTTGAAAAATGTTTTTATTTTGGTATGAATCGACCTTGTTTTCAGAAAGTATGTTTTTATATTTATACGTACATAAAAAGTACGTACATACTTCGGGTTGTGCGTTAATGTCGTATACGTGCGTTCAAGATGTGGAACGACCTTACTCTAATGAATGAGCTTTGAAGTATACCCAAAGACTGTGATATGAGGCTCTTAAAATCAAAATCAAAAATCAACTCAAGATATTTTTATTCAAAGTACATTCTTTACTAGTTATGTTTTTTGAATGTCAATAAACTACCATAGACTCGTAAGGTGCTTCGTTTTGGAGAAGAGGCGGCGAAAGAAACTCTAAAACACACATATTTTCAATCTTTGAAAATGTCATTTACAAATAATACCTAAAATTAATGGAAGCGAGTGGAGCTGGAGTCTTATCAAACCGTATGAGTTTGTCAATTATTATTACTATTCCTTCAAAGCCGGCGATGCATGGACAATCCTCTGGCGCTAAAATAGCCCATAGACGATAGTGACTGTTATTCCATCTATTCACCCCATTTGTTGGTCCATCTGCCTTGTTGTCTATGGGCTGCGACTACTTAACATCACGTGGTTTGCATGGTCATTTGCTACTCTTCTCACATGAAGAAATGGCTCGTGTTCGAATACATATCGGCAAGTAAATTACAATCGGTAATTAAAAAGTGTTAATAATGAGTACCAGTTATATAATATAATATATGATTTCCACGATGATGTTAGTTTAAAATCCGGAACTTAAGACGTCTTCCATAAATAATACAACATGTTTTTTCTACAGTAGGCTTGGACATGTCTCCTATGGCTTGGACACTTTGAGAGAATGGGAGACGATAAGGCCCTAGAGCGCGCGTACCTGGGGATGCATGACGGGCGAAAACCAGTCGGACGGACTAAAACTGCTGGAAAGATATCAAGGACCTTAAGGAGCTAGGACAGCACAACTCGCAAGAAATTGCACAAGATTGGGAGAAATTGTGAATTTTATTATCAGAGGCCAAGATTCACTTCGGGTCGAGGAGCCAACGGAGTAAGTAAGTAAGGTTTTTCTACAAATACTTGTATTATTGGTATCTTATTACTATTTCCATTCTTATTTCCATTAGAGATCCACTTAACTAGGTCTACGGGATAGGATAATGCTCCTAACAAACCTAAGTACGGCTCTTTGTCAAAATAGTATTTTTACGAATTATTGTACGAAATGTAGGTTAATTTAAATGGACGCTCGTGAGTAATTTATTTTCGTTTTACATGTCATATTTATTTTGGAAACACTAATGTGGTTGTTATTTTTTCACTATAAATGTTGTTGGCGCAATAAATAAGTCGTCCGGGAGTCTAGAAGTCTGGGAGTTTGGGAGTTTGGGAGTCTGGGAGTTTGGGAACTTGAGGGTCTGGGAGTTTGGAAGTCTGGGAGTCGGCGAATCGCGGAGTTTGGGAATCTGGAAGTCTGGGAATCTAGGAGTCTGTGAATCTGAGAGTCTGGGGAGTTAGTCCATTTATAGTTCTTCCGGGGACGTACCACTGCCAGATGAAAGTTATTACAAGTTACTGATGTAACTATAATTCCATGTATTTATATATTACACACAAGAAAAATGTTAGCCAAATATATACAGCCATTATTTAAAATTCCTCATTACTAGTAAGAGTACATCTTAGTTCACAAATTAGACACCAGAGGCGCTGCCTGTACGTATGCTAACTGCGATTACGAATTTCGTTTTCGAAAAACTTGAACTAAACGTATAGATACATAACTTAATAATAAAACCAGTGTGCAAAACTGTAATTCAAACGGTTCCAGTGGGGCTGCCACTTAAAAATGTCACTTTGACAGATAAAAAGCAAACTGCTGTGTACAGAATGACTCAGTAGCGCCAAGAAACGGTGAGTAGCAAGATCGCAGCTTGCAAATCTGGCGCCCTGGCCTGTTTTATTTTTAAATGCGCTTTATTTATTGTTAAGACCGGAAATTTTCTTTTATTGCCTGTCCGTCTGTCGTGTTCTTAGACGTTTGTTTTATTTCTCCAACTTAAATACTTGTAGTGGGTGATTTGTTGGTACAGTGTTTGTCTTTCACAGCTTTTTAGTAACACTGTTTTAATTCTAAATTTATTTTCATATTTACAATGATGATCTTAAAACTAATTACAATAAAAACATAACCTGAACAAACTAAAGGGAGTCCGTGCCCATGGTGCATGGTTCCAAGAACACTAGCTGCATTCCCACGCAGGATAGAAATCGCAATTCTCTGCGCGAGATATAAACCAGCCCTCTTATCACCGGCAGCGTCGATCAAACGTGGTATTGCTTGAAAAATTTTTAGGCACGCGGACCCCACGAGCCAAAGGTTTCAAAGCCAAGCGGAAAAATATAATCACTGTTTAGTGAGACATTGAATTTTAAGTTGATTTTGAACTGCGCATTATTACATAATTGTTTAAGTTACAAATATTAAGTCGAAGCTGATAAAATTTAATTTTATTGTTAAGGATTGGAAAACCAGAATGGCTTGACTGGAGAAAAACCATGGTCTCGGTCATGTCCAGCGTGAACCAATTGTTAAGTTTCTTTACAAAGATGTAGAGACCGGTTCATTTATACAAACATCTTAGTGTTCAGAGATAACAATGCATATGTAATAAGACAGGATGGACGGAAGATGGATGAGGATGGAGGTAACATTTCTGTTCTTTGTAGTTGATTACTATGTTATTTATTTTATAAAGGAACGCTTATCATCACAACGAATTTTTAGATTGCTGGCCATATTTAGAAGCTAAGCGATCATTTTACTCCTCAGAAGTAGCAATGCATCTACTTACCTGATAGGACTTTTGTTGTATTTGAGATTGGGTGTCGATGTCCATTGGTTGCAGTAAGTTGCTATTTAATATACGGCCTGCAGGCTTCTTTTCTCTTCTACTACTTTTTTCATATAAATCGTCGTGATATATTCTTCAATATGGGGAAGATTTATACATAAATATGGTATATAAGACACTTAATGACTACGGAAAGTCCCAACTACAATCAACACTCAAGGGGTCGCAGCCTCACAGCGTTATGGTAATCTGCAGTTCCCATTCTCATTTGAAGTCACCGTCCGTATGTATATGTATGTAGATTAGAGCCTCGGCCTAGTTCTAATTGTGGCGCCGCGTCATATTTCTGAAACTAGACACTGTCTTAAAGATGAAGAACAGATATGTTACATATCACTTTCTGTTAATATCATCATGAAAATTTTACATTTTGCTTTGTAACGGGTGTTCGCAATTAACGTTTATAATTGCCGATATTTCGAACCAGGTTCATTCGCATCGTCACATTTTTTGAAGTGTATTCTTTTTCTTTTTTTATTGCGAAAGAGTAAGAAACGAGCATGCAGGCCACCTGATGTTAAACGGTCACTGTAGCCTATGGACCGCCACGTCCAATCTCAAATAAAACAGAAGTTCTATTTAAGGATGGACGCGGATGCGTTCCTACTCCTGAGGACTAAGATGGTCGCATCCAATGATGTGTATCCGGCAACCAAAATTCCAAATATTGTATAAATAAAAAATTAACTTCCATTTAAAATTAGATAAAGTAATAGAAATTGTACAGTTTGACTACTAATCTCTAAATTGATACCAATTATAGAGCAATGCTATGCATTTCTGTAGGCAGGCAGGAGTCCTCTTTGATGTTGGAAGTAGATATTAACGGCCTGGAGTCAATCTCTTCTCCCGCGAGAGCTGACAGTACCGCTGGATAAGAGTAGCAGTTTAGGTGTACGACAACCCCTATTTCGTTCGTTCGTAGAGTCCATTTGACATTTAAACATAAAATAAATAAGGTCTGAGGAAAAACACAATTATTGCTTCTTGCTCCTAACAATTCCTATAGATTGTACCACTTAAAACCTTTCTTTCCCTCCCTGCATCACCTAAAAAGCGTTTTCTAAACTGCAAACTGTCAAAAGTATCCATTCACCGAATATTCCGCTTTCCACCAGAAGCAATGATAAAACTTCCATTTCACGCATCCTGCGGCGACGGTTAAGAATGGCAGCCATTTTTCTCACGCATCTGATTAAAGTTCCCGTTTATGTGGAATGGGAAAGTATGTTTTCATGTGTGCCTTATTGCGTTCTGTTGCTAGTTGGCAAGAAATATTCGTACCTGTGATCGTATTTCTAACAATATAACCTTCAGAATTATAATGACATATTAAAAAAATGGTAAATGTGAAGTAAGAATTCTCTTTCATATAAATTAAATTTTCAGATTTATTTGTAAGACATTAAAAGACTTTCAGGTGTATGTTTGAAAAAATAAAAAATAATAATATACGACTTTTAATATACATACATATTTCTTTTATATCCTGTACATGACCTAATAATATATAATTCCAGAATAATGCATAGATATTTATAGATGCTAGAATTTCACATATGTGAGAGTGCGTAGATGAATTACTACTTCGGAGGACTGAGATATTCGCCTCGCTTGCAAGTGTAGTTGAAAACCGCACCTCTTCAACACAAGCATAAGACTGCTTTACGGCGGAATATTAAGATGGCGGTGGTACTTCCCCAGTCGAACTGTAGTTCTACACCCTTGTCTAAATTTGCATAAACAATATTATAATATAATAGTTAATTAACACTTTGATATTTGTTTCAAAAAATGTAATATTAAAACAAGGTTTCTTCGAGATTTCGCGTTGCACTCGGCAACATTGCTATTCTGAGAGAATTCTTTATAGCTTTCTAGTTAAATTACAATTTTCTTAAGTAAACTCAAGTTAAGGTTGAATGGTAATGGTATTATAGTATCTACGAATGCTTTTTGCCTTGCAATAGTATTGTTATAAAGAGAAATCATTTATATATTTTTTATAAGAGTTACGATCAGAGAGTATAAAGAAGCTCTTGTTCGAAGCAAATACGCAGAAGGAATTACAATTCATAATGCAGCTGTATTTTAGCCTGTTTATTTGAAAAAAATCTATAAAAGAATTAAAAATCACAAAAAGTTTAATCAACTTTTATTTCACCCCTTAAGGGTGGAATTTTCAAAACGAAATAAATATAGCATAAGATAATCTGCAAAATTCCAGAAGTGCAAAAGTTCAGCAGTTTTGACTATGCTTTATTCTAGGGTCTGTCAGTCACCCTACTCGTTATATTTATAGAGATTAAAAAGTAAAAAATATTTTTTTCTTTGGATTAAACTAAGATAAATTATTTTCCAGTCTGTCATAAAAAACGTATTACATTTTAAGTAATATTCTTCATATTATTTTGCATTGTCATCTGGTTCTAACGTATGTGTTAAATTTTAAGTTTTTTAGCGTTGTGCTAAGAAAGAAATTTCAGAAATGTCTCCAAAGAGGGATATAAAAATGCGGTGTAATTAAAAAATACTTTAACAATTAATTCTCTAAAATAATTTCCTACTTTTTAGTAAAAAGAGAAAAACTTCTACTGGTTAACTCTCATGGTCCGCTAAACTTGACACAAGCGTTTCTGTGTCAGTAGAACAATTTGAACACAGCCGCGCAAATTCACGGCCTCAAAGCTTTGCGCCGAACTGTTCCGCTGCTAAAGAATTTGTTTCTCTGTTAAACTCAAGTGGAAAATGAAAACTTACCAATGGAAACATTTCTACATTTAATTTTAAGTCTATAATTTTAACATTGACTGCGGCATTAGATCGAGTCAGTGTTGCGGGAGACGGCACTAAAATTAAGCTTGTTTCTATAGACCTTCAATATCATAATTTAGATTAAAACTTTATTCTCATATATACAATGATGAAAATCTTAAAATTTATAACATAAAAACCTAACCTAAACAATTTAAAGGGAGTCCGTGCCCATGCGGCATGGTTCCAAGAACACTAGCCGCATTCCCGCACTGGATATATTGTATAGACTATATATATATATATTCTATAGACTGACATATTGTATTTTTAGTATTTGTGTATCATCTACGAATACATAGACGAAGTGTCTGCCCTCTGTCTTATAGCGCCGACGTAAACTCAACACTTGTTCGCCCGTAGTCCATGTATGTAGATTCATACGTACAACACTGCGCTGTGCAATACATTGCAGTGTTGTTATGTACACATTATTGACGGCGACCCTCTTAGTCCTCAAGAGTAGGAACGCATCTCGTCCATCCTTAAATAGAACTTCTGTTCTATTTGAGATTTGACGCGGTTATCCATGGGCTGCATTAACCACTTAACATCAGATGGTCTGCATCCCCGTTTCACAATAGAAAAAAATGTGTTGTATATATTCGTTATTTGTGTATGGCCTGATAGGATTTAAGCCCGGACGAAGGTTATTAACGTTATGAATAAAGTAATATAAAAATAAAACAAATTTGGGCAGGAGCGACTACTTAATAACGTTATATCACGTGGCGGATATGCCCATTTGCATCTCGTCTCAAATAAAAAAGGCCATGGAATTCTAAAAAATAGATACAATCAATAAATCGTGCTCTTTACAGTATTTGCATCATGAAAATAATATTTTAATAGAATATAAACTGTTCTACTATTTGACCCTCTTGGTCTGCTAAACTTGACACAAAGGGCTCTGCGGCAGTAGAACAATTTAAACAGAGTCGCACGAACACACATCATCAAAGCTTAGTTTTCGTGAACAAAAAATAGTTTCATTGTCAAAGTGAATTTCTGTGACTATTAATAAATGGCATCTATTTTTGAACGATTTTATCGTGAAAGGACATAATTATGATAATATACTAAAGTTAAAACTAATTAACAAGTATTAATTAAGTTATTAGACCTCTCTCCTCATTTTTAGGTTAAAAATAAAGTTGTGGGCTCTTCAAATTATTTACAATTAACAGCCCATACGCTTTAGATGTATCGTTCCAATATTTTATTTAAATGTGTTTTATGTGTTAGATTGATAGGGAGGGTGGGGGATGATTAGTATCTGATACTTATCTATTATTTTTTAGCTTTTAGTAACATATCTCTATGGCACAGAAACATTAGGCATATGTCTCCGAAAAGCCTTGTGTAGCAGATTCTGTACAGTTGTCTATTCTGTACTATGTCTGTCGACAGTTGCTACAAACAAATTCTTAATGCAAGTAGCAAACGAGTATGCAGTCCACTTGATGGTAAATAGTCACTGCCACTAATGGACATCGGTAACCAACTTCATAAACAACTACAGTTCTTGAAGTCTATCACAGATGTGTTGCTATTTCTAAGGTCGCCTTATTTGTAAGTGAGCTAAATCGCATCTTTGTATTAGCTTCACCCTAGAAATTGCTAGAAAGTCTTTTAAGCCGAGTGTCTGTCGAAACAAAACTGTTTGTTACAAAGAACTGAAACGAAAACAAAGAGAATGATATGGATGCAAAGTGCTTAATCGCTAGCTCTTTCAGTGTTCCGCAATCATACATGCACCCATTTCTATTCTGTTTGTTGAGTAAAAGTAATTTTATCTCAGTCCTAAAGCATAGTAACGCATTTTTGATCTGCGTAGTTGATTATAAATCTATAGTGAAATAATTTAAAAACAAAACATTTTAAAGGTGGTAGAGCCATTAGAGCTCCCCCGGGGCGGTCCCCCCGCCCCCCTCAGAGCCCGCCGTAAAGCAACATGTTCTTCATGTATTGTGTTTCGGTTGGGGAGGTGTTGTTGCCAGATACACATTATTGAAGGTGACCATCTTAGTCCTCAAGAGTAGGAGAGGAGAGGAGTACGCATCCGCGTCCATTCTTAATAGAATAGAGTTTCCCCAATATAGTAAAATGTAAAAAAAAAAAATTCAAGGAGCAAACGGTTTATACGTACGGTTTGATTGGGAAGGTACCACCGCTACCCATTTCGAACGTCAAACAATTCTGGCATTTCTGAGGAAAGATTGTTGTTGCCTCATTGGCGTATGAGACAGCTATTTTAGTCCTCAGATTGAAGTTATAAATGGATTTCCAATTGGTTATCGATATATTTACATGAGCAGCAGTGGTCAATTCTTTATTTCATATATTGTATATGAAGAGGCCACCCGATAAATTATCGTTGCAGTCATTGTGAAATTGATACAACTTTAAACAAGACTCAATCTCTATTGGATGACGTACGTTGTAGAGGCACTCGTGAGGACTAATATATGTATGTCTTCCAGTAGAGTAACCGGTACAAAACACAATTGTTTACGGATTGTTGTGTTTTGATTGTTGTCTGTTGTTACGGATTACAAGGTCAGTGGTACCTCTAGCAGAACCCCAACCTGTTGAAAGTCGAATATTTAGCATATTCTCAAATAACATAACACCAAAATGCCAAACTCCCAAGTAATCCTTCAAAATGTCGTACACAACAGCCAGTATAAAAGGCACATAGAGCGCGCATTTATCCTAATACGGAACGTTTTAAAGAAATTGTTTTCCGTCCTTCGAGATTTGTCGGCGTATTTTCGCGTTTGCAATCGCAACGGGGTGACCGTTTAAGATATTACCTGCAATATATCAAAGGAGTCACGCTCCCTTACCTCGTCGTCGTTTTAACAGACTTTCAATTTGTTAAGGTTTCTAGCTCGCTTTGACTTGTTTTAAATCAATGGCTGGATTTTAAGGTACATTTCATTAATTCTTGTCATTAATCTATCGAAATGTCTACCACCTATTTAATTGATTTTGTAATTGCGATCGCTATTCAAAGCGAGAATGCGACTAGCGTTCTTGGCACCATGCCACATGATCACGGAATCCCTTCAGATTGTTTTGGTTAGGCTTTCATTATAATAAGTTTTAAGATTATATTGATTAAAATGTAAATAAATGTATATTTGACAAAGCAAAATTTGAAATATTTTTTGATTATTTTGTTAGTTGATGGGATTTTCATATTGCCTTTATAATATTATGGAAAAATTTAAGAAAATACATAAAAATGACGGAATATAATTCTGGAATGATGTAGAAGAAAACAAGAAAGGACAAGAGAATATAGGGTATATAATACCTGGTAAAGTACAAGCCCTACTATTAGAGTTATATTG
This sequence comes from Phocides pigmalion okeechobee, assembly GCA_018251015.1. NCBI lineage: Eukaryota > Metazoa > Arthropoda > Insecta > Lepidoptera > Hesperiidae > Phocides > Phocides pigmalion. The sequence goes on along the minus strand of DWON01001107.1, from coordinate 10,818 downwards.
ATAATAATTAGCATACAAGAGTAGGAATGCTCGGTGCATTTCCACTCTTGTATGCAAAATTTTTTTATACTCCTGGAAATGTAATCTTAGGTGAAGTCTGATAAAGATACGCTGCAATATACATCATCAATGATTAGCCTAGTGGTCAAGATTCCGACCTTGACAGGCCGGAGAAGGCCTTTGACATGGAATATCCAAGTATATTATTCCCTAGCATGCATAACATGCATGCATATGGACGATATATGATTTGTGACGATAGTGTGACATTACGAAATACACAGTTTTCCATTTTAAAAAACGTGACTATTTCCTTTAGTTTGATTAAAACTAACAGTACCTATATTGTACCTAGTGGATAAAAAATACACAAAATAAGCAAATAAACAAATGAAAAGCGATATCTGCATATTGCCTGGTATTGAACAGTTTGCAAAAAGACAAAGATTTTGCCACATGTCATGTTGTGAAGTCGGAATGGGCCCGTTTGTTTTGGCATTTATTGCGTGATACGAAATATAGTGGCGTTTTCGACGTGCGACGTATTGTTGTGAGTAGAACTTTTGGGAGCTGAACGAGTATTTTATTCACTTACTTTAAATCCCTACGTGTTTCATTACAGGTTTTCATCCAATACGATAGAGTATTTTTGGAAATTCAACGTAAACGTGTTTAAATTAATTATTTTAAACATTTTAACACAATATAAATAACTAGCCACCTGGCCCAGCTTCACCCGGGTAATACAGTGTACCTATATTTACTTCGAGTATTTTTCTTTCATACATGCGTCCAGACCTAGTTGCAAAATCTAACAATTAGAAGCATCAATTTCGAATGATTTTAAAGAAAGAATATGCCATTGTTAATATGTTTATTTGTTTCTTTGTTTTTATGTTTCAAGAGGATTAGACAAGCATGCAGATTACCTAATGTTATGTGGTTGACGCAACCAATGAACACCCACATCCGACAAACAAGAAATTCTGTCACAGGTACGACGTAATTCTCTACTGATTACGCTGTTGCGATCCCCCTTTAAATCCCCCGCCAGTAACTAGCCGGAATCCATATTCTAACTGAAATGCAAGAACGGCTTCAGGATGCATTATGAGGATGGCGGTGGTACCTCTCTAATCAAGTTACCTAACCATATGTTTGTGGATCTCAATTCTATTCCATCACTAAAATATAAATATAAATATGTATGGTACATATATATTTTATATCTAGTGTTAATACGAATTAACCCAAACATAACATAATATGGAATACTATAAAACTAATTATAATAAAAGCCTATCCTAAATAGTCTAAAGGGAGACTGCCTATGTGGCCAAGAATGCTGCTCATTTACGCACTGGATAGCAAACGCAATTGTCTGCGCGACATATTCCAACCCTCTTCTCACCGTCAAAAGTAAATTTTGATGTGATTACAAGTTGCTTAGAGCGTGTAAACACTACGAGTGTTGTTCTAATATCGTTTATACTCGGGTGGAACACATAAACAATATAAACCTCGACTAACAGTAATTTTGATGTTGTAAACTGTCTGTGAGCTTAGGACGAGCCTAAGGCGAACCTTTAGAAGGGCTCGGTTAGTGGTTCTTATATTGTACTGGATTGTGTTGTAATGCTGTCTTTGGCCCGCAGGAAATATACAAATCAAAACAAAATGTAATTCACGCTGTGTCTGTAAGAAAAATGGTTTTCTCGTGAAATATTACAAATTGAATTTATTAATAACAAAAATGTTTGTTTTCTCAATTATTTTGTAGATTTAAATAATTGATGACAAGTACACTATATCACTATACTTATAAATGTGTAAATATATAAATATTTAAATATTAATGATAAGTTGATATAAAAATTTAAGTGTGCAGAATTATTTAGCTAGTGTACGTGAACGCTCGAATGAGTTAAGTAACATCGTGTGTGGTTGGAAATTAGATGGGTGACCGTTAGTAGTTGTTTTGCGCATTTCCGTCCATCAGCGGACACATTAAAAAGTTCATTTACGGTAGTTTTTATATAGTAGGAGAAATTAAAATATGTATGCAATAAATTTATTATGAAAACTGTTTTTCTTATTTATATAAGAAAAAGAGCAAACGATGATGCAGGCCCCCTGTTACGTATTTCCGTACGTAGTAGTATATAACCTCCAATAGGACTGAAGTCTCATATAAAGTAGTTGATACTCCTGAGGACTAAGATGGTCGCTTGCGTTAAGTGTTATCGGCATCCGAACCCCACCAACCGAAACATTAGTCGTTTCAGGGTGGATTATGAGGGTGGGTATGGTACCTCCCCGGTTTTATCACCTATCAAGCTATCTTGATATTAAAATATGGCGAGTAAATCCTGAGCCAAAAATCTATTTAGCAATTTAGTATTAAGTAATAACCGCGCATAGCAATATTTCTTAGATAGATCCGACATTCATAAATAAACCATTTATTATTTTCCCCATCAATCACAGTCGTAGACATAATAACCAAATAGAATTCTAATGCCAGACACACATACAAACAGATATACAAATATATACTTTAAAGAATTACATAAAATTTTCGAATTTACAATGATAAAAAATCTTGAAACTAATTATAATAAAAACCTAACCTAAACAATCTAAAGGGAGTCCGTGTCAATGCGGCATGGTTCCAAGAACACTAGCTGCATTCCCGCGCTGAATAGCAATCGCAATTCTCTGCGCAAGAAATGAACCAGCCCTCTTGTCACCGGCAGCGTCGATCAAACGTGGTAGTATTTTTCGAAGACACGTCCTTATCAGATAATTATACATTTTACTATGTACCGGATACTCACGCTTACCGATGTTTGATTGCCGATATTTCGAACCAGTTGCATGGCCCTTGGTCACGGCTGAACTATGGTGATGGGGAAACTGTTGAAAGATGCTGTTGAAAGATGGTAGATTAATGATCTATCCTACGTTTAGTTTTTCCATATCACGACACAACACTAACTATGTATATCTTTACGCACTTAAATTTGCACTATTTGTGATTTACATAAACTAACCACTGGATTCCACGATTGTGTTTTCTTAAAACCATCTTGACTGCGCTGATATGTTCTTTAATTCAATTAGATGGTGCCCGTTTTGTCTGCTTTTGCGTTTGTATATAAGACTACCTGTATCGTTAATAGTGAATAGAAGAACGTAGTAGTATAAATTCCGCGATAATTACTTTACAATGATACAGATAAATACTTGCTTCAACAGTGATGGAATACATCGTGAGGAAACCTGCATGACTAAGAGTTCTCCATAAAGTTCTCAAAGGTGTCTGAAGTCTACTGATGCACAATTTGTCAGCGTTGTGAATTATGGTCTTAATCTTCTTATTCTGAAAGGAAACCAGTCTCCAACAGTGAGACAGAATTGGTTTGACGATAAATGCTTTAAAGGCGGGAGAACTAGTTAGACAGGGGAGGGACCACTGCCGTCCTCATAATCTACCGTAACTAATTACTTGTGTTTCGTTTGGAAAGATGCGGTTGCCGGCTACATTTTGAAGCGAGACGACCATCTTCGTCCTCAGGAGTAGCAATGTATCTACATTCAAGTTCTGATAGGATTTCAGTCGTGTTAACGTGAGGTGGTTTGCATGTTCGTTTGCTACTCTTCTTAAATTATAAAAAATAGAAAGAAAAATACGATTAACAGTATATGTACCTCGTCTATGATCAAAATTCAGGCCATTGACACAAGTCTGAGCTAAAAAGATGTGAAAAACATCCCACCATTTCGTTCTCGCGAATGTAAATCTGTCTGTATTTCTGAAACTGTCGCCTTTTCCACTTAGAGGAGATTGCTTCAGCTGTCTTTCGACACATTAATTTGAATATTGTTGAAACATTTTCAAACAACGTAAATGATATACATGTAAATTTCTCAGAATGAAGCTTACATTTCTAGTTATTTTTTTACGAAACATAATTCCTGTCATGTTTCCTCACATTTATTTTGCAACATATTTTGGAATAAGTATGTGTACGAATTTTGAAGGTGGAAGTACTATAGTTTGACCGGGGAGGTACCAACGCCACCCTCATAATCCACCGTAAAGCATTTCTTATATTTCGGTTGGAGTGGTGCGGTTGCCGGCTACGCTTTGAAGTGAAGCGACCATCTTAGTCTGATAGAATTTCTTTCGTGTTTGTGGTTGTGCGTGAATGTCTATGCGATTACTTAACATCAGGTGGTTTGCATGCTCATGGCAATTGGAAATTTTCCTCATTATCCTTCAATTCATAGATGATAGAATTATAGTTCAACTGAGAAGTTACCACCCACACCCATTTCTCGTGTGAAACTTACTTGCAGGTTTTTTTTATAAATGAGGCGACCTCAGTCCTCAAGACTAGCAACATCTCTGTAAAAGACTTTATATGAGGCTCTTGTTCTTTATGAAGGTTACAGATACGTGGGTGTGACCACTCACCACCAAGTAGACCGCAAGTTCGTTTGCTACTTCCATTTTAGAAAAAAAACTGTATTTTTTTTAATAAATTCATTTGATTTCGGGCATTTCATGTAAATTACTAATAGTAGGTTACGGTGATACTGATCAATCAACAGCAATAAATCTGTCGCTTATTATCAGATTGTAACCATGTAAATATAAAGTAATTGCTGATTTATAACTCTGTACTTTTTTATTAACCAAAATATAATTGCGTGGTCGGCATTTAGCCGGCGCCGTTATAGGAAACAGACAGCAATGACGACTCATCGCCCATACAGATGGAATGATATCGCCAAATGACGTCATTAGGCGCGTCGAAGCATCGCTGGAAATAATTTTCTTTTCAAAGGCCCGAGGTGGCTCGCTATTAGGCACATTATTCAGCGTTACTGCCATAAAATACTTGGCTTCTCTATAATAAATATTTTCTAATATCGAATCACTTGGACAAGGCTCAGGCTTCTTTGTTATCGAAGGTTTATTTTTCTTGTAACTCTAATATAGTACGCTATATACACGTAATACAATAAAAGCCTGATTTTATTAGAATTAGCTTTAAATCAATTACCATTATTATTTATAACTCAAAATTTGCCAAATTAATGATTGCCCCGCCAAATGTCAGCCCATTCTACAACTCTCTCCTCTCTCTTTCTCACCTCGCCACGCCTAGCCTACCTTGTCACCGCATCACACCAAACTAAGCCTTCTCGTCATTGCGTCGTTAAAAATACTTTGTTACTGTAATATTTCTGAGTGTAAATTGGCATAATATAAAAGGAGGGTAGATGAGTATAATTGCATACATTTCTTTATGCGAGATAACTAGTTATCTACCTGATATTAAGTCTCACTCCATGAACATCTGTATCCAATCGCAACATGGCCTCTCCTTTTTGGCTAGTCTCGTTTCTATACGTGGCCGGCAACTGCACCTGAAATAATTATTATTATTTGTATGAATTGCAATGATTTATTATAATTTCAATAATTTTTATAATTGTACTAATTGTAACAACTTTAAAAATTGCAATAATTGTAACAACTGCAAAAAAAATGCATTAAAAATAACGTTGGAATCATTTCATAATTTGAAGACTAATCCATGCCAGATAGGTATTATGTTTTTTTAATTTGGATTTTAGTGATTAAATGTGTTATGAAGAATAAATAGAATAATAACAATAGAAAGTATGTTTTTTTATATTAAAAGAACCTTCAACATTTTTATACTGATTTTGTAGGTAAACTTATTTGTAGGATGCCAAAGTTGTTTTACGAGCTTGCTAATGAAACTGGAAATTTATAATCTGCCAATATTTGCTGTTCACGTTGTTTTCGTGCGACCTCTACGAACCCCGATCAAAGGTTATCGATGTCTGACGCAATTAATCTTAGATATACAGTCTATGCGAAATATCACTTTACATTAATTTCCTTTCTCGAACATAAACAGGTGGCAAAAATAAAACTATTAACACAAATTTTCACATAGTTGTCGGAATAACCTTACATATAAACTTTGCTAAACATTTAAATACTGTCAATGAATGATATACAAATCATTACAAATCAATGACTGGCTATGCCAAGCTAAGATGGCGGCAGGTAGTGACGTAGTTTTTTTTTTTTTCTTTCTTTAATGGCAATGGCGTATATACGCTCTGCCAATGACAAGTAGTGACGTAGTTACTTGGCTTGGGCTTGGCATTAGTGTTGTTAACTGGTGACATCTAGTGTCGTGTTGTTACATATAAGCTATTGTCACTTTGTAGTTCGTTCTGAATAGGAGTTCCACGTGAAGTCGATCATAGTTGCGTCGCTACTTCTGAAGACGAAGATGGTTCGAGTCTAATCGGTAATTGCTATTTAAGCGTTACATATGCTTCAGGCTAGAAATTAGGGTGCCAGTAGTTGTCGGTTTGCGTTTTTATTTCTGCCACGTACGTACAAGATGTGGCTAGAACATCCTCCTGAAATATTCTTTGAACGCGGATATGTGGCTATTTAAAAAAATGTGCAAAGAATACTCTCCTTCAAAGCCGGATGCATTGTCGACCGTATGTAAACCGTGAAAGTATCGTAGTGACTACTTTTTTATCAATTTTTTTATTATCGAATCTTTTTATCAAATATGAATTTTAACTATATTTCAACCGGGGAGGTACCACCGCGCCCTCATAATGCACCGTAAAAATTACTTGTGTTTTGGTTGGAGAGGTGCAGTTATCACCCTCTTACTCCTCAGTAGCAACGTATCTACGTTCGAGCTAAAATAGGATTTCGGTCATGTTTATGGTTGTTTGCATGCTCGTTTGCTACTCATCTCACATAAAAAATGGCCTGTATGATTCTTCGTTAGGCTTATCTATAAAAGAGACGATTTTATTTGCTTTTGAGCTAAGTAATAGGAAATCTAGCACCACATTTCAGAATTTTCATAGCTTTTGTATGAAACGCATGGCCATAATTTGCAATGTAAAGAGCATACATATTGGCCGTTTGAAAGTAAGCAAGCTCTTGGCAACGTTTTCTGAATGTACGAATTGTTCGCATAAACTTTGCCAAATATTCGCAATAGCTGTACAGATAAGGTTAGTATTTTTCATGTAATAGAAATAGCTCAGACATATTTTTTTAAGTGAGAAGAGTAGCAAACGAGCATGCAATCCACCTGATGTTCCGTAGTCGCAGCCCATAGACATCCAAGTACAATCGCAAATATGACTGAAATCCTATCTGAGCTCGAACATAGATGTGTTGCTACTCCTGAGGACTAAGATGATAACTATAGCTTGACCGCAGAGGTATTACTGCTGCCCATATAATCCGTCGTAAAACATTACTTGTTTCGGTTGGAGAGGTGCGGTTGCCGGCTGCATTTGGAAGCGAGGCGAACATTAGGAGTAGCAACGTATCCACGTTCGAGCTTAGATAGGATTTCAATCGCGTTTGTGGTCGTACGTGGATGTCTATGGGCAGCGACCTAATATAAGGTGGTTTGCATGCTCGTTTACTACTCTTCTCACATAAAAAAGAGCTGCATTATTTCTTGACATGTATCGTAAAGCCGACTTCTGTGCAGGCAAGAAAACTTCTGTATAGGTAATAGCTAATATTTTATATGTGTAAAATTATATTTTTAAAATCACGAATAACAGCTAATGCAATATTTCAATCGCGTTCCATTTGAATTAGTTATTTGAACTGTCCCAATTATGTCACATGACAGCTCCAATCGAGCATTGTGGTCTGTATTTGTGGCTGATTGTAGGGAAGTTACATACGAGCATTGCCCTAATTGTTACCTTTATTATGACAGTGGGAGAATTATAGTTCGACCGAGGAGGTATCAGCGCCGTCCTCATAATCCGACGTAAAGCATTACTTGTTTCAGTTGGATAGGTGCGGTTGCCGGCTGCACGTTGAAGCGAGGTGACCATCTTAGTCCTCAGGATTAGCAACGTATCTACGTACGAGCTCAGATGGCTATGGGCTGCGACTACAACATCAGATGCTTTGCATGCTCGTTTTCTCCTCTTGTCACATAAAAAAGATACAAAAAAATATCCGAAATGGTAATTAACCGAACGTAAAAATGTACGGAGTAATGCGGGATGTGATTTTAAATAATCCTCAAGTTTAATCCCATTAAAATTCATTAAGCCATAGGTATAAGCCGGAGTTCATTAAGCCATATATTACGAGTTTTCGATGAGATTCGGCATTGTTTTTGCATAACTTTACATTCCATCAATGAATATCAGTCAGATTAATTTTAAGTTATGGGTCTGTAATACACATTTAACTCTTTATTTTTAACACGATTTTATTACCTTGGGCTGTATCTATGTATGTAACGGATTCTTTGAGTATAATTTTCACAAATTTCCAGAAGTTTGATTATTTGAAACGTTGCACACGTATCAAGGACAGATGACAATGTAATAATATGAAAAAAAAATAAACAATAGTTAAAAAAAAATAATGAATAGTTAAAAAAACGAACTTTTATAAATAATCCAATAAAAAAAAGTATAAATAAGAAAAAATCCTTGGCTAACAAGGACCAGTGCCTGAGGAGTCGAGGCTAGCACGAGGCTCCACTTGGGCCCTGAGATGTACCCAATGGGGCGTTCTGCTAGAGAACGCCAGTTGCGTTCTTTTCGAGATACTGGTATTCTCTACAGGCTCAGAAGGTTGATACTAAAAAAAATTAATAAATGGAAATCCCGCATAACCCATCGCTCCCACGATACCGGGTACCTTTTTATCACCGAGATAAAAAAGGTATATCGATATGTATTTCAAAAAGTTATTTCATATAACGAGGAATGTCGCTAGGTCATTTTAAGTTATGAAAAGAACCAGTTCATCAGAAGAATCATTTTAAATTATGAGAAGAATACTAAAATATTAAAAGTAGTTTGTGGGAAAGATAGAAATTTAAAATTGTGACATTAAAAATACTGACATATTTTAAAATCGAGACATTGTATTGAATTTACAGTTATATATACAGACAGCCCTTTTATGTCTCACAACTGGACTAATCTTCCTCACACATTAGCAGATGCCTGGAAAAAGCTTCAATATGCTCCAATAAGTATCGGTGTTGTATCGAATTCGTATATAAATATTAAAATGGATTATACATATTTATGGCATAGATAACTTAATCGATATAACTCAATTTTCTTTGATACCTAACTACGTCCTACTTTATCACTTAAACGTCTAAGAATAACGAAAGCGTCTAAAAAAGACTTCAGTCTCCGTCGAGAATGTAAAGCTAAACTGAGATCTCACAAAGTAATACCTTGCAAAAGTCCGATTCCAGTAAAACTCCAAAACATACACTTAAGTTAATCCGTTTAAAAATTACATACAAACTCGTTTGCGTGTGACGTACGATTGCATTTTTTCAAATTACTCGCATCTTGTGTGAAAACTTCTTCAATAACATCAAGGCCCGCTATGAAAACATCCCTTTGATGCAGAGATTTCTTTGTCCTTACGTATGTAAGTAGCAGAAAAAGCTGAAACTCTTTTAAAATGAACGTTAGTAAGACGCTAACTCTTGTTTTGAACTAAAATACAGCTTTCGGAACAGGTCAGAGTGAATGTAGGCCTGGAAACGTATGTCATTCTTTTTAATTTACACCTGGCGTGCTCTTTAGGTTAGACGGAAAGCATTATATGGGGCGTCCAATTTAACTAGACCCCTGCGCATCGCATGTGGGACTAAGTTAAAAGTTCTAAAAAATTATCACGTGATAAAATATTTTTTAACATATTGGTGTTTTTATTTACACGTAATTACGAATCACTTAAAACTAATTATAATAAAAGCTTAATATAAACGATTTTATGGGAGTCCGTGCCCATGCGGCGTGGTACCAAGAACGCAAGTCACATTCCCGCGTGAAATAGGGATTGTAAGACAAAAATAGAGATTTGAAGCTTTTTGATATACATAACATTATTATAAGTTTGTTTAGATTGTCGTGCTTTTATAAATAGTTTTCAAGTAATAGCAGAAATAAATAGTTTCAAATAACGAGTAAAACTGGTTATTCTACATAATAATTTAAAAAACAGCCGTGTGCTTATTAACTTGACGCTGCTGGATACGTAGCCAATAAATTATTATAACTTAATGTACTGCTCATACCGTAAAAGGTTGTTTTATCTTAATATCCTACTGAATGCACATATAATTGCATATTTTCCATTAATAGTTCAGCAACATCATAGTTGCTGAGTTATTAAAGCTATTAAATAAACTATTATTTTCTATTTCGACAACTGATAGCCATTTTAAGTTTTCTTTTAAGTTTTTTAAATATAAAAATACATTAATTACACTGACATAAAAATCACGTAAGTGCCTATTTTATAGGTATACAATATGTTTATACAAATATCCTGGAAAACCTAACACCCATTTGACATTTCCATGTATATTTCATAACTTTAATATCATGATTTTATTTATGTCTAATAATAATAAAATATGTGCATTATCTAAATTCTTTCGTAAGTTTTGGGACACAAAAAATAGAACAATATCTTATTACGCTAAATATTTATTTAATTATAATTATTTTTTATTTAGTTACTAAGTAAATAAACAAATAAAAAAATATATTCCAACACATAAATTTCGCATATTTATTATCGAAACTTTAAGCATATTGAAAAGAGTTATCCTATATTATGTCACATTTTTGCACCCCTTCTATAGAAAGGAAGACGTCATTTATAAATAGTCCCTTTCGTGGATCGTCCATTATAACAAGACACCTGTGTTC
>DWON01001106.1:0-26364 GCA_018251015.1 Phocides pigmalion okeechobee | reverse complement strand
AAAAATCTAATCTCAGTTACTTCTATCACACATGTACACATGTATGTACCGATACATATCCATACGTACACACGTGTTCGGCATCTCATCAATAGAGTAAAATATTGAAATAGAATCTCAACATGGCACAGGTCAACAATAAAACTAAATACTTAACTTTTAATATTCAAACTGAAACTTATCGCGTGAATATATAAAATTTGGCATTTAATTAAAGTTTTGTCCGTTGTGTTCAGACTGGCAGCGGACCATCTGTCTAACAGGAAATTTAATTATCTCAGACTCCTTACTCACATTGTAAATGTTGAGTTTAGTAAAAAGGAGTACAAAACTTAAGGGTTGATGCTGCTGAACTAATTATCTTCAGTGGGTTAAGGAATGTGATTCGTCAATCAATCGTCATCTCGTTGCAGTTGTTACCGTCGCTTTATGTGCACGAGTTTCCTCTCAGACTTACACCTGGCGAGTGTGGCATGAGGCCAGCGTAGTGGATCACGCTGGCCAAATGCGAATGAGTCAATTCACACTCCTAAAATAGTATTTTCAAGATATTTTGCCTCATTATTAAAATAAATTATTTTGTATACAAACGACTCACAAGTCGCATATGCATGCACATGGTCCCGCGGCTGCTACTCTTCTCGCATAAAAAACCTGCAAATTTACACGAAAATTAAGTCTTTTCAGAGGTAGTTATCCATGGGCTGCAGAGACTAAATAACATCAGGTTGTTTGCATGTTCATTTGCTTGGAAGCTTGGAAACGAAACAAACTGAAAATACGGGTGAATTTACGTAAATTTTTGAAAGACAAAATTTATAAGTAATTTATATTTGTCCGAAGATATATTCTTCAATTAAATTAATAAAATGTAACAAATTTAATAAAAATCTTTAGATTTCTAAAAGACTCATTATAAAAAAGTGTTCAAAGTTTGCTGGCGAGGTAATGAGCGCATAATCCCTTGGATTACAAAAGTCAAAGTCGTGTTCTCATATTTGCCCCAACTTTCCCGCTAACTGTAACCGGTTTAAAACTAAGGCCTGTAGACTCAGGTCTACACACTCAGACCAATATAGCCACAGGCTCCTTAACCTCTTTTAAGAAATGATGAACAACAAAATGAGTGATCCCTGTTTAATATGTCCATTATAATAACCAAAAAGGCGATTAAAATTGTCTTCATATGTCTCAATAATGATATTAAATGACTTTAAAGCAAATTTACAGGATTGTTTTGTACTGAGTGCATGAAATAAAATAACCAACCATAGTAAAGAGATGTATCTCTTTTTCAGTAAAATATCTAATTCATCACATCGTACTTTTTTACGACAAAACCTCTACGAAAACGTCATAAAGATTCAATTGTTACCCTGCTCGGAACTGCCACTAATACTTAAAAAAGAAGCGGCATATTAACTATGACAATTATTTTTGTAAATAATAAAGATGTGTTTACCTGAAATTTAAATTAAGACTCGTATTTGTGATAAAGAATTGACGCCACCTAGCGGCAAGTAGAGGAATTATAACATTTGGGGGCTCGCACTGGATACACTTTTACATGAGCTCCGTCTAGCGGATATTGAAGGAATTCACGTAGTTTCAGTATCCGCCACTCCACGGTCCAATACAACAGTGCCGACTGAAATTTCCGTAGATGTCGCTGTAGTGCATTAGTCCCAAAGCTCTACGCTAGAGTTCGTTATTTCGCAGTTGAGTTTAATTTTCTATAAAGCGAGGTAGGTGGCGCTACAAGTCACACTTTTCATCTGATTTTACAACACAGATTTGTTATGCAATATTTTGCGAAACACTTCATTTGGGATAATAAAGTAAATTGTATTTTCAAGTTAAATTACTTACTTACAATAACGTACAAAAATATTTTCGGTTCCCCTACTTATTGCATATGTAATTTAGAAATTGGAAAAACTGTAAGGAGTAAAGAGACTATCACGTTTTAAATAAATTTGTTGAACTTGTTGTTCCAAAAATATTCAAATATTATACTAAATAATGTTACTATGTTACATTCAATAGTATAACCACGTATATTCATAAATTTAAATGAGAAACAAAAGCTATATGTCTTAATTCAAAAATATATAGTAGTATTTTTTACTCGTCTCTCTTTATGCATAAATAGGACATTTATTCAAATACTTATGGCGAATCATAACTTTTATTATACTAGGTCAATGATAAAGTTATTATAAACTATACTTTGTTAGCTTAATTTATTCGTAGCACTGCGTAGGCACCGTAGCGTCGTAGCCCATGTAGAGGCTCTACATAATCGTAGCATATTATTTTCAACGTGTACGTAGTAGATAGAAATTTATATGTGACACATAATTAGCAGTATTGCTGAGCATTATTCTATTTAGTAATTATCTATTTCAATCACAATGATTTCCCAATACATATAAAGGAAAATAAATATGAAACAGACATGCATTATGAATGCTTAATCTTTTACAACATAATGTTAATAGGATAACTTCTTACACTAGTAAATATTACAGTTTTTATGTAAGTCATCCATGTAATGTAATTTGCTTTGAACATTAACACTTACATAATTTATAGAAGGAAAATAAGCAGAGGAAACCGTAACACAGTCTCCGCGCAATGAAGGGACGATCGCACGTTTCACTTAGGTTTTTCTTTGATAATGAATTTTGTACAGTTGTGTTCATATTTTATTTAGAATTTAGAATAGTGGTGTTTTATACTGTTTTATACTAAGATAGTGTTGTATAGAATTTTAGTGTTTTATTAACAGTTTTATGAATATTATTAGTTATGTGTTTCATATAACTTAGAGTATGCGTTTTTATATAACTAGTGGAAGGAATTAAGTTAATTTTGTGGGTGCTTAAACATTGTCTGTTAAAAGAAATGGTTTTGGACCGAGAGTGGGAACATGTCAACGGAACATCCCAGAAGTATGTACTAGTAATACTTATTTATACAAATATCAATTTTGCCATTAAAAACCTCGCTATTTTTTTAATCATAACCTCCGTACCACATATAACCTTATCTGTATGTCTTGCAGAGGGTTCCAGGTTCGATTCCTGGCCAAGTAAATTTCTGAATGATAAATTTAGGTTTATATTCTAAGTCTAGGTATGTGTATATTAGTCTACGGCGTGTCTGTGTGAGGTTTGTAATACTCGCATTTAACTGAGAATCATAATATGGGCTAAAAATGTAGTTACTATTTGTTGATATACAAATGTTCCACGTCATGAAAACGCATTTCCGAATTTGAATAGTACATTAAGCCCTTTGGTAAACTTAATGTTTCTGGAGTACGGCTTCTACTTATATCATATTCGTAATCTTGACTGACACATAACATAAACATAATTAAGTTAAATAAAAGGCAACGTTGTTTATGTATGATAGTTTACAAATTTATTGGTACACTTTCATACGTCCATTATAAGCTAAAGAAGTAAAAATAACTACATGATATTTGAACTTATAATATGAAATCAATGTAATGAATTTATATGAATTTAAACTAATATTTTCGCGGAATTTATACATTCCACTATGTACCGGGTATTCACGATTAACGATTTTTTATTTTTGATTGCCGACATTTCGGTTTCGGTTAGATGGATACGGTGGCCGGCTAAGATTGGAAGCGGTGCCACAACCTTAGTCATCAGGACTACAAATGTATTAACATAGGATCTCGAATAGGGCAGTTTTGGAGTTTGTATGTAGAAGGGCATGGACTGCAACCAATACTTAACATCGTGTGTCCTGCATGTTGCTTTGCCACTCATTCATGTAAAGGGAAAAATAACAGCTTTTGTAAAATAACAGCTTCAATCAAATCGGTTATTCGTGTTTCACGTGATGTAATAAGAGACATACAGATGGACAAATATTTTGAAACTTGTAGATAATATTTCAATCAATTGAATAATCCCTTAAGCGAAAATGCCTCAGATTTTCTTACATATACGAGTACATATAGTATGCTATATGCTACCAACATTTTATATGTATTTGTTTTATCATATTTTTTATCATTTGGCTTTAATTAATTATTTGAACTTTTTATACATCAATTTAACAGTTACATTTCGTTACTTATGCAATTCTTACACTTGATCAATCCTCTTCAAAATATGAAAAAAATCTTATTTCATCAAAATAATGAAGGAAAAATGGTTACTCTTTATGAAAGTGAAATTGGTTTCCACTTACGCTCGTTTTCAATCGAAAAATGCAAGCAAATTTCACTGCTACGCCATAACACAAGCTTGGGTGCTTCCTGTCGAGACCGCACGGCACCGCGGGGGCATTCACCCCGCGTTGGGAACGCAGGAAGGACAACTGGGCATGGCCTTGCGGTTGTAGGTCAACCCACGACTCAGTTGACATTATTCCGTTTCATGCGATACTATACTTTATGGCGCAGTATATGTTTGTATCTAACGGATCTTTATTCACTCACGGATAACGGATAAACGGAAGCTTCCATTCATTCCATTGTTTTTAGATTAAGTTTGGTTGATTAAGTCTAGAAACATTTCTTTTTATAATATAATACGCAATATAAAATTCATGTATCAAATAAATTACTTATCTGTCAAAAAATTTAATGTTTATTTTCATTAAAACTACGAATTACTTTATAAAGACAAATATGACAGTCATACTCTACGTTAACAGATGTTCAGCGATACTGACAAAAGATTTAATTCCAAGCGGGTTTAATATAACTTGTATTGACGCTCAAAACGTAAAGGAATGTAACCCCATCGAGACAACGTGACGTCAAAGCTGCAGGTTGGAGCGTCGACGTCGGCTGGACGTACGGCGGGCGCTCCCGGCCGAGGCATAGCGGCCTTGCAGATCTGGGTCACGGGACAATTGGCACAGTTGGGACTGTATCGGTTTCTAGGGATGGCTTATGTTATACATAACGGGTTTTGTTTTCTGATTTAGTGACGAAAATGTTTGAAGTTTTCGTTTATGATAATATATATGCCATATAAAACTGTTCCAGTTGCCAAAAATTGGGAATCATAATTATTAATCGAAATTCTAGTGTTATTTAGACGGTTAGTGATCATTTAATACATATGGTTTTAGAGACTTACGTAATTTATACAATTGAAATAGCATCCATTCCTAACAATGAGGACTTTAAGTATAACTGGTTTTGTTTAAATATTTTATATATACCAAGGCATGGTATACAACAATAATTAGCACAAAAGCAAGTTATAATGTAATGCATTTCACTACTTCATTTATTAACTAACGAAAGCACTTGAAAATAATTACCGTCAATGACTATAACATCTTAGAAAATGAAAAAAATGTTAAAGCCCGCTACGCATTCGCTGGTGGTCTGGTGCTGCATCAGGTGACAGGTCTGCCATTTCTTTAGGATAATATATAGAATAAAAACGAGATTTTATTGTTTTCTACACCAAGGTACAATGTAATGTTTTCAGAATATTGCATTTTCTTATTTATATGGCTATCGTCAACTGGCATGCTATTTTCCAATTACTAGACTTATTGAGATACTAGTACTTTACTCTGCTCTCTCAGTCACGTGTGACACTCCTGTATTCTCACTTATTGTTTGGTGTTTTGTGATTTAGTAAACATTGTTTATTATAAAGCCATTACTATATTGTATAACTTTATTATATGTATATCGTCTTAACGAGAGTACATTATGGCGTCTTACTTCGGAAGGTTTTCTTTTACTATTGTAGTATTTTGTAAGCAAAGGAAAAATAATTAAAGCTAAAAGCCAAATTCAGTTACTCATCCTTTAACAATAAAGTTTTAAATAAATAAAAATGGAACGAGTCATTAGTATACTTCTATAAACATTTTACTAACCGAAACACAAGGAGATACAAACACAAAGAAAGTTAGTAATTGTCTGTGAAAATTTCTAAAGATATTCTATTTCGTGGGTAAAATCTCTAGTTTCTATTGTGTTGAGAAACCATGGAAAATTTTAGCTTTGAAGATAGTATAAATTGTTCTTTTAGGATACCATCAATTACAAGTTTACTTAATAAAATTATAACAATGGTTATAATAACAAGTTGGATGAGTTTCTTGTTGTATCTTTTCAATAGATTCCAAACTGGCTGTAGGTTGAGAAAATACAAGATGTTGTAAATGTTCGCCTTGGGCTTTGCGGTACTTTACTTTGATTTACTAACTAATTACTTGACTATTGTATATAGTATACTACAATATACTTTTATTACAAAGTACGCCTTCGTGGCCTGGAGCCACAAGAAATAATTGTATATACAAATTATTTATATCTACAATACTATTCTTTATAATTCAATAACTTTCGTTTTTACCAACTTGATTATGATTTTTTATACCCAAAATTATATTCTATATTTAGAAAAGAAATAATAATAACATTTCTTTCACAAGCTACATGTTAATTTATAAATGTACGCAAGTGGTGTATTCTTTAAGAAACACGTTACTGAATCGTGTTCCTAACAATTGATCTGTATACAGATAAACGATTAAATAGATACTCTATTTAAAATTTTAAGTTAAGCAACTTTATTCCAACAAGGCTAGATTGTAGTTGGAAATTTCATGAACTTTCAGTTATATAAGCTTCGTTCTTATATAAAATTGGCTCACTCTATCTTTTGACTGTTACGTAAAAGACCTTTGATAAAACACTAAAACCATTCAGAGAGATATATTTTAGATAAGTTTCTTGATAAATATGAAAATATTTAGACTATTCCAAGTTTTTCATTGTGACAAATTTATTATATTTTCTGTAAGTAATAAGAAAAAAGTTACACATTTTTTTACATAATTATGATTAAATTTAAATATGCCAATAGTTCTTGCTATTTTTAAACGTCACTACCCTTGAACAAATACACGTATTTCTAAAAGGCACCTGAACTTAGTCGTAAGGGGTATGATACGTTTTAATCTGCTTAAACGGGATATCCGCACATATTACGTAGTTCACTGAAGTCTGAGGTCATTAAACATACGAATATCCGTTTGCTTCTTCTAAGAATACTGCTTTTATACTTATAAGATATACTAATATTCGTCATTTTAAGATATTGGAGGGTAAAAAGCGTGAATAAGAAATCGTATTCACCACATTCTTCAGGCCACAGCACCACTCCACTGTACTGCAGCTGTGGATGGTTTGGTGAACGGTAGATAACAGTTTGACTGAGGCGGCAACCATATTAATCTGTCGTGAAAAATTATTGTGTTTCAGTAATAGGCGTGGTTGCTACTCACACAAGCGAGGCGACCATATTAATTTCCGGGAAAAGCAACGCCGCTACGTACACCTTGGAATAGAAATTCAGTCCAATTTGAGATTGGATTTAGATGCCCAAGGGCTGATCCATTTATTTTCAAGTAATTACACTTTCATTTGCTGCTTTTTTAACATGAGAAAGTGAAATCACAATTATATTTCAACGTGTAATAATACGTATAATAATTTATATACAATTTACAATATGTAAAATCATCAGAACTAGCACTTTATAATTCTTTACTTGGTTTCTACGTATGATTGCAAGTAGGACTTCTATTTATATATTGTTATAATAAATCTAGTTGAGGTTGTATATGAATATCTATGGGCTGCAGTAATCACATGCAAGCTACATGATCTATCTAATACAAAAAACTTGGATATCTGTACTTACGTGAGGTATTTCACCTTAATCTTTAGGTAACGCCATATGCATACGCGTCTTTAAATAGGAATTGTGTTCAATTTTAAACTGGTTATAAGTAACCATAACATTGGCCGTACTGGGAAACGGGGAACAATGTCCTCGTTTCCTTTCATGTTTAATTATTTAAAATACTATCCACAAATTACAATATTCATATCAATTCACGTACCAATGCAAAATTCATACGCAATTGTTTTACGAGCATTGAAATTGTTCCAGTCATTTTACGCCTGGTTCATAAATAAAACATTACCCGACCTGAAAGCGTTGTATACCTGAAAAAATAAAACAAAAGGCCTATAGAATTAAAAACTATAAAATTCTAGTTCCCGCCTATCTAGAGCGTTTGTGAAAATATTTCACGTTTGACACATATTTAAATAGTTTGTAGTGTTTTATAAAATTGTATTTTCCAACGGGATTCGATATGTTCTTCCGCTCAATTCCTAAAAAGTACATCTACTTGTATCGTCAGAAAGTACAATATACAAACTGTTTAAACTCGTACCTAAAAAATTAGTAAATCCATAAATATATAATATAATATATATAAAAATAAATAGTTTTGTTGCCTTTTAAAAGTTTTCATCAATTTATCTATCACAACTTCACTCACATCACTGTACTAAAATTATAATACTTACAGCATTCTTTCTCTAACGTAACCCCTAATTACGAGGTTGTCCCGAAATCCGGGACAAGCCCCACTTTTTCGTTTTCCTGGGATAAATAGGCCACGCCCCCTCCCCACTGTGACGTCACGCCGCATCACCCGCAGTGCACACTTCCCCTCGCCCTCCCCCGCCCGATACTGTCAAGTGTCAGATTGCTAACAGATAATCAAAACGTGAAGGTCGTGCCAGCGATTATGTGAATGCAATTACTAAACTTAAATCGGCTAACTTCTTCAAAACTTGGAATAATAGGCTGCCTAAAATAGATTTTATAAATGATCTGTAGTTTACCATATTTCCTTAAAGGTAAACAGAATCAATACGAATTTTAATTAACTTTCAGAATTTTCAGAACATTGTTTCTCAATAAAAGCTGTGCTTTCCGTCCTTACAAGCTAGGCTACGAAATTATGCATGCATTCAATTGATTTTACCTCCTCCCTACCAACGTGGAAAGATAAATCAACCAACTAACGATACTAGGCTGCTCCTTTTAACTTGCTATAATTAAATTATCATACAATAACGGGCAAAGTTCCTTCTCCCAAACTACGTCTGAAGGGTTATGAGAGTTTACTTAGTTAGAACGTATATCGTATAAGAACGTTTTATCTGCTTCGAACCTATCAATATCTATTTATCAAACTTAAACTCATATGTAACTTTTAGTTTGATAAATTTGTTTTGGCAAACTCTTTTATGTTAAGTCTATTGAAGTTCTGATATAATATCGTAAAACAAATTATGATAAAACCGGGCTCGCCAGTGCCTATATAGCATGGCCACGGCTGTATAGCGATCGCAATTCTGTATACGAGATATAAACCAGCTTTCTTGTCCCCAACTGCGCCGACCAAATGTGTCACTAAGTATTTGATTTTTCTTGTCACTCGAACCCCTAGGTTTCATAGACAAACGGAATATACTAAGTTCTGATTTTAAATATTACTCCGGCAAGGCGCAGATTGTAAGACAGAATTGGAATAGTCGGACAGATCTACGCTAGACAATTCTCGTGCCAGAAATTCCGGACCTACTCGCCATTATTCTCACGAATGATTTACGGCTCGAAAAATCTTGTTTTCCATTATACTAATATTATTTTCATACACGTACAAGGAGTTTCTGATTTAGGGTAAAACTCATGTAGCAACTACCTTTTTAAATATGTTTACTACCCTACATTAGTATTATAAATTTCACACGCATTAAATTTTAATAATATTAACAACGTTTAAGAAAATATTCTTAGATACAAATTAATTCCCTGTGGAACGAAATAGGAGATTCAAATTTTGAGCTGTAATTAATTATTTATTGACCTTCTCATGAAAGGTTCACGTGCGATTAAGATAAGGCTTACGTTTGGGTTATTATACATATTTAATACAATCATTATATCTTTGAAATTATTTATGATATGTACATAGCGATAAAATAAGATACTTAGTAGAGGTGCTTATATTTAATATGTTTTACACTTCTCGCTATTCTAAGAAATTTTATCTAAATGTAAGAAGACAAATAAAATGAAGTAACATTTTACGCAGTCGGAAATGGGATGGGTGACCAATGGCACAATTTAAGAAGCAAGTCCTTCGGAGGTGACGTTAACAATTACTGCTTGTTGTTGCTGACAGATGGTAGATGTTAAACCTGTGTGGAAGCCGTAAAGTTAGTCTACAAACCGTCTGACTAACGGGTTAACCATTCGTCTCGAGTTGGTAGAATTACAGTGTCACCCAAATGATACCACCGCCGCACTCATAATCCACCGCTGTAAAACCGCTGTAAAACATTACCAGTGTTTCGATTGAAGAGGTGGAGCTGATGACTACAAGCAATCTTAGTCTTCAAGAGTGGCAGCGCATACAACGTCAGCAGGATCTTAGTCCTGTTTGATGTTGAACGTGGATGTTAATGGAGTGAAAACTCCATTTAACATCAGACGACCGGGAATTAAATAAATCACCACTAATCCTTATTGGAGCGGTGCGTTGAAGTAAACTCTAGGCCTCCCTGAATATAACAAGAATCTATCAGGTTACTGAGTGGGTCCAATATTAAAAAATACAAGCTAACCTTCAATTCCCGGTCTGTAAATGACGAGCATAAGTAACTTAATTCTCCAATACAAACGCGGTTTGATTTCTTGTTTCGACTCGCACTTGCTGGGCTGTTGTTCCACATTCTGGCTTTGTGCCGGCTGCCAAGCGACGGCTTAGTGCGGCTAATGCCTTGCTCAAATAAGGCGAGAAATCTTGGCATACATGTTAGAGTGATTTAGCACTGCCTTACGTGTGAATCAATATTAAAACGTGTCAATGAAATATTACAGTTAATTTTGCTTAAAGATATTTTTTTGTTTTAATAAGCCTTAATGCGCTATATATATTTCAAGAGTGGCCTATACGGTGTCGATTTTTGGTCTGTGTAAGTTCTAGTTAATATTAAAAAATAAATTAAATATAACAGAATGATTATTTAATATACTAATTTGATTCTACGTATCTTTAAATGAAATATATTCATTCTTAAAAAGTACATTTATAATTTTAATTTTAATTCTTTTTAGTACATTTATAATTTTAACATTTTATAAATACATATAAGATAGTTGAAATACGGTTTAAATGAGAAATGGAAAACATTTTTTCCATTTATGAATGCTAGTACGCGGCGGAAGGCGTGTAAAAATATGTTTTAAAAGCAAAAGAAATTTCATCAAATGGTTTTAATTAGAAGTGAGAACTCTGTAATGTGCTCGTACGATTTAATACCCGTTAAGTGAAGTACTTTACTTAGTGGTTTTTATAAAATTAATGTAACTAATTTAAGTAAGACATTAAAATACCATAAGAATTTCTAAACAGCACCGTTTAATATCTTAACTAAATGCGAGTCTCTTCCTGTCTTTCTAGAGAAATAGAGTGTATTTTCCATGTCGTTCCAATACGTAACGTTTTTCGCAATTAATTGTCATTGATTTAGGGATCGACAACGCTCAATCCTATGTTTTAAAGTTAACTTTCAACCTAATCTCTTATCGACGAAGTCATCTGAGCCTACCCCATCACAAATGTACCTTAGACTGGATAAGTGTTTATTCCAGAAGAGCCTTTCAGGCTTTCGGTGATATTTTTCCAATCTTGTTCGACGCCAGCCAGTCGTCTAACCTTTGACATCTCGAGAAAACCTCTGGGTATTCTATTCTCATATATTCTAAGTATAGACCCAGTTCAAAGCAAGTGCCCGTAGTAAAAGTTTAAATTTACAGGTAGTAATAGTTTAATCGGTTCTTACGAGTATCAGTGCAAATCGAATTATTTAAACTCCATGCAAGAGTGGTAATTATCCATATACAATAGTAAATATTTCATAAAAAATATCTAACAACTTTCTTAGTCGGTCCTGGAATAAAGTGTCCACAAAGTAGAGTACGTCCTCATTTTTTATTCACGTGTAATTCTGTCTAAAGTGAGACTCTACCACGTCCCCAGTGCTTTTCTTTTCTTTTTGCCTTTTCTACTTTTACGCTGCAATGGTAGAGAAAACTAATGACACTTTTTTGTAATGACTAAGTATAATTTGTTTCATAATAACCTTGTTATAATATCTACCTACTTAATATGTTTTGTTGCAAACAAATTGTTGGTTTAAAGGTAGTTAATTATGGAAGAGAATCTGTTTTATACTCTCTTATTTATAAAATGCTTTTTTCATGTATATAAAATTTGTGGTAAATGTTTAGGATTTTCAAAAGTACAGAAAAGAACTACATTTTTTTTATTTAGTACAACGGGTGATTTTGGGCTCTCACATGCTCACATGGGCGGTCTGAGGTTCGAATCCCTAACACTCATCTCTAAATTTACGAAGTTATGTGCGTATTAGAAATTAATTATTATTCAGTCTAAGTTTAAGTGATGCAGGAAAACATCTATAGAACGCTGTATAGTCCGTCAATCCGAAGTTAGCCAGCGAAGTGAACACGGCCTAACCCTTGTCATACTCTCCTCTCAAAATACCCCCAGCCAATAATAGGACAGTAATTGCTTGAAGGTAACAGTGAACAAGCATGCAGCCTATCTGATGCTACGTAGTCGCTGCAACACATGGACATCCACATACAACCTCAAACAGGACTGATGTTCTATTTGAAGTCGTACGTAAAAACGCAAGTGCTTCACGGAGGATTGTGAGTGCGACGGTGGTTCCTTCCTAATCAGACCATTCAACCACCCATCTGACTGTAATTCTAGGCAAGCCCTATTTAATATCAGTTACACATATATGTGTTTAAGTGACTATAATATAAACGGACGCATGTATCTTTAGTAATATATATGAGGAGTACTTTTCTTGCTTAATAACGTAGTTCCACATAGAGCTGCAACTGCCAATCGTCATGCAGCATCCAATTAGTCTCGATCATCGCGTCTCGTATAGGAGGATATAACAATTATGATGTACCTGCTCCAAATTGGGGAGCCGCCTTGGAAGCGAGCCGATCGATAGCCCGTTCGTTGTCTCGCTCGCTCTCAAAGAGCATTTCCTGTACTGGGACGTGCGTTGAGCCCATAACGTCCTAAATTACGATTTCGGATGTCCTGTTTTATATAAATTTCGCCTTATATTTGATAAAACAATGTAGTAATCTAAATCATAAGAATAAGTAACGAACGACTGAATGTTATGTTACTGTGTCACGGATACTCACAATTAACGCTTCTTTAATAACCGATATTTTATATTCTTCCCTCCCCTTTGCCTCTGACGCAGTTTAGCCGTGACCACAACCCACGCAACTGATTCAAAATATCGGCAATTAGAAATTCGTTAAATTTGAGTATCCGTTACATAGGAAAATCTAAATGTTCGCGGTGATATTGCTTTGAAATTGTCTCATTATAAAGTTTGCAGAGACTGACATATAATTTAATGATGATTAATAAGGTTACGTAAAAGGCCTGAAATTACAATAAAAATATGTTTAAAATACCATTTATTTGTAATGCTTCTTTTCTAAAAGTTGTGATTGAAAACCCTATAGCGCATTTTACACAAACTTATGTAGAGTCACGTATAACCTCGATTTGTTCTGTTGGAAAAAATATGCAAATCTGTTGAGTAAATGTAAATACTTTATTCACATTTTTGAAGAGCAAGGCGTTAGAAATTATAGGATCCGACCGGGAAAGTACCAATACTACACCCACTTCTAGCTTGAAGTAATTTGGTAGAAATATCTGGTTGTCGGCTCTCTTACCAATGACGCGACTACTTTAGTTACTTCAATTAGAGCTCGTGTTCTTTATGGGGTCGTTTACAGATATAGACGGGCGGCAGAAACTACTTACCATCAAGGAGACTGCATGTTTGTTTCTTACTTTCGTTTCATAAAGATAACATACATTCATTTTCAAGCCTCTTCTCCAATACGAAATACCTTACGGGTCGATGGTAGTTCATTAACGTTCCAAAACTATTCTGTAAAGAATCTATTTTGAATAAAAAAATAGAATAGATAGATTTAACTCATTTTCATTTCATGGTCCATCACCCAGTGAATCCGGGTTCAAGTCCTTCCGAACATTATTTTAAATACTAACTTTATATATTAAATATCTGATTGATTGCGTTATTATTTGTATATTGTAGGAATCAAGGAAACGTAGACGTGTTAAGAAATAAATTATTTACGATTAGTTTAATATTACAACATTTACTTCTGTAACCAGATAGTACAAATGTTCCCTCACTATTTATATAAATGTCTATCGATCCATGCATCTAAAACAAGAAGCCGCCAAGAACGCGAACTTTGCAATATTCACGACACTAGACTGTCTGTGTTAGTAAGACAAAAATAGTAGTTTATTAACTTATTTATATTATCTATAAAACGTCATAAAATTAGTACTTATTAATAGTACAGAAAATGTTATAGAGCCATTCGTGATTAGACTCCGGAGGTACCAAGTACTGGTTTCAAGTATACCTTATAACATATTTTTCAAATGCTACTGAGCTTTGAACGTGATAAGACAGAGACACTTACACAAAAGATTTAACTTAGCCGTCTCGGATAGCAACGCATTTATAAGCGAACTCAAAGAGGATATATCCTATTTGAGGCTAACTACAGAAATTTTATACTGTAAAATAACAATTCTTATTTGAATTTATACCTTTACTATCACGACGTTATATCCTCTTACGAAACTCTGTTAATTTTTTTTTTGATCCAACCATTCCATTCACTTTTGTACATTAAAGTATAGCGCCAGTAGCAACGTCAACTTATAAAAAGCACGAATTTGTTAATGGCGGATTCGACTTTCAAGATAATAAATCAATCTTACAGTAACAGACATCAGTGTAATAGATATCGTACGTGAAACGATATCTTCACTCGTGACGTTAACAAAGACAAGCGTAAAAAAAGATAATTAATTAAGTAATTGACCCGATAGTGTATCCATACAGGAGTGGCCGAACGCCTGATCGACGCGAAGTTGATCGACAGTTATCGGGTGACCGCGAAATACGAACTTGAAGAATCAATGCCAAGTGCAAGTTTCAATGTAACGACGCCGCGCCTCTGGAGTTTGTGTACAAACATCTAGGATGAACAAGTACAATACGTTTACTGTACTCGACATCTTCATTGAGATTATTTAGAACGATCCGATCGGGAACATATCACGGGTATTTCAGGCGTGAATTTTTTTTGCGTTTCAATAAAAAAATATGAATTCTGATACTCATTATGTGTATTGACAATATTAATCTTAGCAGTGGCATCCTGTGTTCAATTGAGTGGGGAGTTATTTACAAATGTTCACAGACAGAATGGCGTTGTAGGTCAGATGTAGCTGAGCGCCAGGGACCACATCAAGTCATTACTCTCTACTAATATTTGGTTTGTTAGAAAAATAAATACTCCACCTACTATAACTTTCTTACATTACTATTTTATTACGTACAAAATAATTTATAATCGTAATGCTACGTAATACGTAGTTCAATGAAAAATTACGAAAGGTTGAAGTATTACGTGTAGTTTTTGAAGGTGGGAGAACTACAGTTCGACCGGGAAGTACCACCGCCGCCCTCATAATCCACCGCAAAACATTACTTGTGTTACGATTGGAGAGGTGCCTTTGCCGCCTATATTTTCAAGCGAGGCGACCATCTTAGTTCTCAGGAATAGCAACGCTTCTATGTTCGAGCTCAGATAGTATTTTGGTCGTATTTGCGATTGTACATGGATGTCTATGGGCTGCAACTACTTACCATCAGGTGGGTTGCATGCTCGTTTGCTACTCTTCTCACATAAAAAAGTTGAATAAAGGAATGCCAAGTTAAATGGAAAAATCAGTCGTATTATCACGTTTCATTAAAAGTTACCGATAGCGTGCAGTTCTCTGCAGATTGCCACTTACACAACTTTCAATTGGCAATTTATTTCTTATTAGGAACCGATAGCCTCCGTCCGCTGGTAACTGAAAGTTAAATACTTTACACAGAACTTAACGAAGGCAAGATTTGTAATAACCACGAACTCGTGTAGGAGCGTTTAATACAATTTGTTTCAGTTACATTGAACATTTAAATATTACACGCATTATACTACAGTAGCAAACGAGCATGCAAACTACTTCATGTTAAGTAGTCGCAGCCCTAGACATCCACGTACAACCACAAACGCGACCGAAATCCCATAAAAGCTCGAACATCGATACGTTTCTACTCCTGAGGACTAAGATAGTCGCCTCGCTCCAAAGTTTAGCCGGCAACCACAACTCTCCAGCCGAAAAACAAATAATGCTTTACCGCATATTATGAGGGCGACGGTGGTGCCTCCCCGGTCGAACTATACTACTTCCACGTTGAAGAGCTTTATTCATCCCCACCTCCCACCATAATCTTCATATTAGAAGATTGGCAAACGAGCGTGTAAAATTAAATGGTCATTGCAATTTATGGACATCAATATGTAACCATAAACAACAATGACGTCATTTCAAAGGTTGTTCGTAGATGAGTTACTACTCCTGAAGACTAAGATGCCTCGCATTCTTAAAAACTAAGCTTGATGTAAAGACACTCAGAAACCACGACTCATCTGCCTGTCTTCTATATGTTTATAAAATGTAAAACACACCAGACACCTTTTTTTTATAATGAAAGAGTAAGAAACGGGCATGCAGGCCACCTGATGTTAAGTGGTCACTGCAGCCCATGGTCCACGTCCAATCTCAAATAGAACAGAAGTTCTATTTAGGGATGGACGCGGATGCGTTCTTACACTTGAGGACTAAGATGTTCACCTCCAATAATGTGTATCCGGCAACCACTGAACGAAAGTGACTAAGGCAATAATAATGTAACGACGTAACATTTTGCAGCCATAATAAAAATGTTCAGGAAATGTTGCAAAATTTTATTCTGGTAACCAACAATGAAAAGTTTTAATAATTTTATGTTAGTTAAAATTAAATTCAGCGACGTTCGTGGGCGGTTTGCGCTGCACCAAAAGTTTTGTGTCAACAGAACCTTCGTTAGCGCTAGTAACTAACGGCTAAGTTTAATGTAACTCTACAATTTGGTACAGCCAACCAATATGTCGATATTTTATTTTCTCCCAAATACTACCTTGAACATTAGTGGTAGCTAAATAACTAATCGTGCAGTCTTCTGCAATACTCTCAGTCCCTATTTTTGTTATTTGTGGACTCCATATACCTACATATGTATACATGTATCATTTGGATCTGTCTAGTCGGCAATCACACTCAAAACGCGACACAGGACAATTTTATTACATAGCGACCATTGTATGTAGGTTGTCGAAAAATAACTTTATTAAGTCTACCGTGTAATAATAACTCGATTTTCCTCAAAAAGTTTTGTCGGCCGCCGAGCAAAAGTTCTCCTGCTCTGTGATTTTATGCTAAGACCACATAATTCGATATTCAAGATACTAACTTTAGTTACTGATAACTTTACTTTGTAAACCAAACATTATTTAGAATTCATCGTGATATTTAAACAATAGTCTTACTAAGCTTATACCAAATCAATTTTATTTTATGGGAGAAGAATAGAAAACGACCGTGCAGATCACATGATGTTCATAATCGCTTCAGTATGGTCATGCTACCTCAAAAAGTCCTGAAGTCAATCGATGCGTCGCTACTCTTGAGCACAAAGATGATCACAACTACATATTGCTAAAGAAAATTGGTGTAAACTAATTTCTAGTATCAATACTAATTCAGAAACATTCCAACTTCAAGTACGCTTTATATTTATTTTTTATCTTGTATCAAATATTATTGGCGTAAATTTACCGAGTCTCTAACATAAACCAAAGTAATATTACTTAAGTTACTTCCCCTAAAGCCACGATGTCCTCGCTACATACGTATGTGAAAAGCAAATAAAAAGTATGCAAGCCCTGACCCCACCTTGTAACTGAGTGGAAATGTATAGAAAATACCGGTATGTTTGCATAAGTAGTTGTGTAACTGCTATTCTGTGCCAATCTACTTATTTTCATAGTATCAAGTGCAAAGGTATGCAACCTAACAGAACCTCAGTTCGATCGGGGAGGTACCACCTGCGCGGTACGGAGCGGATGTGGCAGTGGTAATTGGAATCATTGTATGAAAAGATGTTTGAATGTTGGCAAAAGAGTTTATTGTATAAAAAAACATAAATGTAAAGTAGTATAAAAATACTGTAAAAACTAAAATGTTTATGAAAATATTGAAAATGGTGTAAAGGTAAAAGTTATAAATGTTAAGAAATTGCACTGATGATAAAATTATTATTATATAAATAAAAATTAGACTATTGAGCGGGACACGCGGATGCAATTCGAGCGGAATCAAAGTGTTGTGCGCATAATTCGCCATACGAGCTCTTGTGTTTCGGTTGGAGAGTTGCAATAGTCAGTTACAGTTACAAACGAGGCGAACGTCTCCGTTTTCAGAATTAGTAACATACATATCTATGCACGATGTCAGGCAGAACTTTACTCCTATTTGATGGTGGATGTTCGTGGGTTAAAGAGACAATTTAACATCAGGTGGCCTGCTAGTTCATTCAGTAAAAGTCCAATACTACATTTTTGATATTTAAAATGAACCTTTGTTGCACTCATATCCTGGTTCCTATTATAAACATAGGTGTTGGCTACGGGAGAGTGTTTAGTGGAAAGAAATCGTACATAATCCGATATCCTTCCCACGTTACCTTTGAAGTATTTTGCACATAAAGTCACATGAAGTCAATCGCGGATGTTTAGCTGGTTCATATTGAAGTGAGCTGACAACCATACCTCTCTACCGAAACACATTGCTTGCAAGTGTTGCTTCATATTAGAAAGTGGTATTTGTATTTTCAATTTCAATGTTAATTTTGCTAAATTGTTGTATAAACACAATCCTTTTTAGCCTTTGCTGGGTAGAGGCTACCCCCGCCAAAGAGATACGGAATTGCTGATATGGGTTTGGGTAAACCCATCTATCGGATGTATTCCAACCTCCATATGCCATCGACGTGGTTTAACGACTGCTTAATGTGCCCTCTAAAACATGAAATGAAATTTATCCTCTTACACGTCGTCTCGTGACCACGCCCGACGTACTTAGTTATGTTGATCGTTTTTGTAAATGATGCGATCAAATCGTTATATTCAAACTGTAGGAATGTTCCTATAGTTTTGTTCCCTATCTATTAATTAGTATTATTTGCAATGTTTCTAAGGAGAGTATATATTTCTAAGGTATAGTTTCGTATAGTTCTTAACTAGTAATATATCACGTGTTTTTCATATTCTTAAATTTTAAACCGTATAAACAAACAATAGTTGATTACAAAATTTTGATGTAATAATTGCAATTGTCTGGAAGATATACTTTAAAATGTTTTATTTACATTTATTTTTCATACCATCTACGGTCGCCACGTAGCATTGCCCACCCAAAATGAAATTGTAACGAAAAACTGGAAAAATTGAATTATTAAGAACACATACATAGTTTCATAACCACTGCGTCAGTACGACGTCGGCAATATCTATACGCGGGATTCAGAATAACCGTAGTGCAGATAGAGATATGGCGATATAGCCATGTCGATTGCTACTATAAGAGGATTTAGGGCACTGACTTCCAAACTTTGGCACGTTTTGAACTGGTTTCATTTGAAATTTGGCCACTTCGCGATAGAATTTCCCTGACTTTTATTATTTTCATGCATTTGATTAACAGTTTAATGTTTAGATTGAACTAGTATGTTTTTTTTAATTTACGCCTCATACTTTGAAATTACTATGATAATATTTTTTAAAAAACATGCGTAGTGTAAAACACTTTATTTTCACACAGAAATTACAAAAAATTAAGAATATGTTAAATCCAGCCCTGTTTTCTTAAGTTTTATTATCTTATCTATACATTATGCCTTATATTTAATATATGTACTATATGTATAATTATATTTAATTATATTCTATAACATATGTATAACGCTACAATATAATTATGTTAATAACAGTATATTGAGACCGCTGCTCCTGAAGCTTCTGCATATCTGCATCTTAATTCGAATCTCTACATATTGTTTTACCTACAACAATTAACATAAGTTGGATAGAACTGGTCTTGTAAATCCATTCGGATGGCTCTCGTCGGATTACGGTCTGTCAACAGTGTAGTACTAACAATTGAAACGATAGTGCCTCGCAACGAAGTGATGCACAAACAGGATTAACAGCCAGCCGTCTGTCACGGATCACTCATGATTGACATTAGACCAAATTTATGAAGAATCTTGACATCGATCACAATCTATTTGTTCTAAGATATATTTTGAATCTTAGCTTCGTCAATATATATTTTACTCCGATATCGTTAAGCATTCTATTTTTCTGTTTGCAAAAATATTGGTTGTAATATTTTGCAAAGCCTTGTAGCAAATGTTTGGTTATTGTCGATCAGCCAGTGTACCTAATGTTACATTTTTGCAGCCACGTGACGTATCCATTCATGTAATTCATAGGAGGCGGCGGATAGGTTCTTTAAGTAGTTTCAGTGCAGTTCGTGCGGCCAGTGCACGCGGTACCGGACATGTGCACTCGGGCCGGTTGAAGGTTGTTAACTTTTTATCAGATCGAACAATTTGACTCGTGAGCTGAATTTACAAGCGCGCCTTCTTTTCTTCCGGATTAGACCTGGCTCGGCACTCACGCTGCGGCGTGTCGATGCATCACACCGAGTCTGCGTTGCAGTCGCCCGCCGGCTGCAGGCTGCAAGCCTCGCACATCCACGAATATTCAACCGCTCCCGGTGTGATGTGAACGCTAGCGAAATTTGTGCCGCCGGAGGTCGTGGGGAGTGTGATGTAACAATATTTTTTGTGACTTGTTCGTTTTAAATCTTCTGCTTATTTAGCGATCGTGATCCATGTTTCATAGCGAGCTTCGGCGTAGTGATCGCTCATCACGTCGCATAGCGCTTGGCTTATATGCGTGTGACAACATGACTATCACATCACTATTCATTTGAGTATTCCCGCATCCTATTGAAAGCAAAGGTATATATATCTTATTGCCGAGCGCTTTCAAGGTTCTCCATGTTTAAGGCATACGGGAAAGTGAATTAAATACTCGGAAGTACAATAAGGGCAAGGAAAACGAATGTTTCGCTAGGAGGTTGACGGCTTTCAAGGAGTTACTTGCGGCGTCGAGCGGCGTGCGGCGTGCGACGCGCGTTTTGCGACGTGCGATGCGCGTCGGGCGCGGGACGCGCGGGGCGGCCCGATCTGCGGTGCAGTGGTTGGCGCGCGGTGTCGATACGCGTGCGGCGCGCGCGGGCCGCGGGCGGGCGGGAGAACGCACGCGCGCCCACGCCAGTCCACCGCTGACACGCTACGGCGACGCACGCTCCCGTTCAATTTTCGTTCGCGACAACCACGCGACTCTCCGCGAGATGATGACTCGCCGCACTCGGTGAGGCGCCGTCGCACGCGCCCCGCACGCTTACGTAACTTTGTACGCCGATTGCGATTAGCACATATCGAAGTTTCAATTTCGTATTAGCAAATATTAGGGAGAAACCGAGGAATATAGGAAAAGGCGCGCACGATCGGGATTTCGAGTTCGGCGGGCGTGCCGCAGTGTCCGCGATGCGACCGCCGCGCCGCGCGTTCTAAGGCCATTATGCGCGGCGCGGGCGCGCGGGAGGGCGGCGAGCGGGCGTAGCGGCCGCGGCTGACCGCAGCACGCGAGCGCGGCATGGCGCACGAGTAAGGTGGCGGCGGCCGCGCGCGCCACCAGCCGGCCGGGGGGCGCCGCGAGCCAGCCGGCCTCTCCGCCGAGTCTTCGCTCCCGCACCGAACGCGCTCCGACCCGATGACACATTGAAGTTGAGCAGCCACCATTGCTCGCATAGAGTTGGTCGAGAAATGGGGGCTGACGCCTGTCCTCAGGCCGAGGCAGGAATGCCCCCGGGCCCAAGAGCAAGGCGAAGACCAAAGGTAGGTACTGACGTAACTTATATGTGGACGGCGGCGAACCCGTGACGACCGGAAGGTGTGGTCTGCGGCCAGGATGTGGCTTGCGTCACGCTGGTGGCGGTAGCCGGCCGAGCGGCTGCCGGCACACGCCGCACAGCGCGCACACGGATCGTCCGCTGCACGCGCTTTGCTCCACTCCGACACACATGTACTCGTATATCGACGTTATTATGGAATATTTCGACATGTGTTGGTGAGTGCTCCGGAGCGGCCGCTACTAACGCCGACTAACCGCTTGCGGAGCGACACGCAGCCCGGTGAGTGTCGCCTTGGGTCTTCTTTTCGGGTCGACCTACATTTCATCATTATAACGTTTCAGCGTTATTTATTAGCGTATGTGGGATTCGGTGTATAAACTGTCCGGCGAAGATGACGTTTTGCCATTAGCTTTTGTCTTACCTTGTTTTGTTACATTACATTTGCTGGTTTACTACTCTATCTTGTCATTTTCATCGTCTTCTATATTGAGCCTTCCATTGAAGCTAATTGTATTTGCCGTTTTTTTGAGCTGCAAAAATATCGATTATTAAGGTCATAAAAATGCTACGCATCGTAACTGCGTGTTGAGCGTTCGTAGAGGATATTCGTTCAGAGACTCGATTCGCATCAATAAAATTAGATGACTCAATGCGCGTACTTTAATCGTATAAAAGGAATAACTCTTTGGAAATAACTTCCTGAGTGCGTACGTCGATAAAATTTATATTTTATTACATTTTTTTCTGTTGCAGTACAGACCTATAGCAAATTATCTTTATCAGATAATGTCGTCTGAATTACCCATAAACTACCATGTTAAAAATTAAAAAGGAAGGTTACATTAGTTTAATTCTTATTTAGTTAATACCATGAATA
This sequence comes from Phocides pigmalion okeechobee, assembly GCA_018251015.1. Taxonomy (NCBI): domain Eukaryota; kingdom Metazoa; phylum Arthropoda; class Insecta; order Lepidoptera; family Hesperiidae; genus Phocides; species Phocides pigmalion. The sequence goes on along the minus strand of DWON01001106.1, from coordinate 3,482 downwards.
TTTTGAAATTATATTAAAGATAAATGCTGTCCAGACTACTCTCATTAAAATATTATTAGGAAACAAATTTAAGAAGTTCACAAAAGTTGTTATAATAAATATTTAGTAATGTTGTAAACAGCATAAAATTTGTAATCGTCATTTTGTACATGGAAACCGTGTATAAAGTTACGATTATAAAATTTTATTACGGTATAAAAACAAGACGCTGGCGTACTATCTATTATATTCCACAAAAATGTCTATGTCAAATAAAATAATTGTTAATTCCTAACAACCAGAGAGAATTAATAATGAAGAAAGAATTCCTATTTAGTACTTCGTTTAGTGGTATCATATTACGCTACTAACTATACATATTGTTTAGCGCAATAGGCGTTTCGTCGAATAACTTAATTACCCCTCGAGAGGTCCGCTGCTAGACTCCATTTGCAAAGCATCTTTTTTCACTTTTTCAGAGACACTATTACAGGAAAACGGGGCTTTGCAACTACTGCGTGGCTGTGCGCTTAGAGAAGATACTGCTAGATACATTTTGTTAATCTATATAGTGCTATATAATAATATCTTAAATCGACAATAATCGAAAATAGTATTTCCAGTACTGTCATTATTACGAAGTGTCTGCAATCTGGCGATGACTTTAAAAATCTGCGAACGATATATTTAATGTGTTTTACTTCCTGATTTAAAAATATAAAACACACAGGTAGTAAGAAGTAATAAGAATGAATACAGAGGTCAACCGTCACGTTAATTAACAACGGGACCGGGCGCGGTGAGCTTTAGACCGCAAGAACAAAAAATCTGCAATGCGTGACGTCTTGCGTACAAACTGTACGTTGATAGAGACTATACGCACGGGCTAGAACAATGCAATTTTTGATTTACTTAATCATCTGTGATCATATCACAATGTTACTGTATTAATGTATGTTAGAGGGAGGTCGCTGCTAAACCCAGAGCACAGCCGAAACCGCTGGACCTAGAATTTTGAAATTTAGCAAATAGATTCTACAAATAGCGTATGTGAGTACTAAGAAAGGAATTTCGGAAATTCCACCTCTAAGGGCCTATGTATATATAATTTATATAACGTATCTATAAATAATGTATTATTAAACCGAGTTTGGCGTAGGCAAAGCCGTGGACAATACCTTTTCCAATATAATAAAGTCTCGGTTGTTATCGGCAGTCGTTAAGCCCCATTTTAAGTCCTATGGGCGGTTTGGAGACATCCAATATACGGTTTTGCCACTAACCCATAAATCCACTAGTCTGCATTGGAACAAGATGGTGGAGCTTACACCGTTTGTGACGAGATCCATGCCCAAAGGTTACGTAAATGGTTATAGCATTTTTCATCAAGTTACATATAGCTTCCCATCCTCAATTACTTTACTTTTCATAATTTCAATACATTTTTGCAAGGTGTTAGAACTACAGTTCGACTAGAGTTGCCGGATACCATTTAAGAGAGGCTTTCGTCTTAATCCTCAGGAACAGCAACACGTCTATGCACCTTATTAGAGTCTATTTAGGTTGGACGTGGATATCCATGAGCTGCAAAGACACCTAAAATCTCGTGACCTGCGCGCTCCTTTGTTACTTTTCCAACATAAAAAAACATGAACGTGTGGCGGTTAAAATTTGTCAAAATGTCGTAATAATGCTAATCATTTATGAGTAAAATAGCTATGAGATAAAGATAGATGGCATGACGGGATTACAAGGGTTACGCATATACCCTATAAGCCACAAAACCTTAAAAGCTAATTGCACAACCTCCATCCCGCAATTGCTAGTAAATATTTAAGAGATGCAGCTTAATAAAACACCGTGATGACAAAACTTAACGAAGTACAATAAGCCAGCTAATTGCGAGCAATTGTCTCGTTTTAAAACTACGATAACGCAGTCAAAGGTTTTATTCAAAACCATATCGCAGCGCAACTACAGAAGGAGAGCGGATAATTGTATTTGCTCTGCCATCTTCACAAAGAGAATTGTTTGTTATTTTGCATTTTGCATTCCGTGTCACGATTGCACTCGAATTCTTTGAACGACGAATACGGACAAATAATTTACTATGTGATACCTTATCGACAAACGGGACGAACATAAGTGATGATTTTCAAACAATTCTAAAAGAATCGATAATGTCGGCCCACCATAAAATATATGTACTATTTCTAGGGCATTGCAACGATTTTTAATCATCTTCATCTCTTAAATTGCAGTAATTCTTTTAATACTTTTGTGTTGTAACCTATGTACTCCAGAGATTATTTTATATAATTTTTAGCCAAGGTATAATAATGAGATTCGCAACCTAGTAATACAAGACTTGACCCCAGAAAACAAAACGATGTTTTTAACTATCATTAAACTTAAATACTTCTTAATCCGTAGTAATCTTCAAGTCGAATATAATTACGTTTCTTTACTTATAAACGTAATTATATATATCCTCTGAATGCATAATTGAATGCGCTTGCAGCAAAAGTCGCAACGAAGTCGAGATAAGTCCAGTTATGTAACGCTGCCCTACTTGCATTTCATTACCCGCTGTATCGGGCTGCTAAGAAAAATGGAGAAATTCAATTTTATATTAACTTTTTTTCTACTAATATGAGGAACGCTTCCTAATTCCTCTAGTCACTTCTTTACGCCTTTCGAAGTCAAATACATATTTTAAAATAATTAATGTTCATGACATTTTTGTAATTGTATTTGTTAGCCCTTCGATGACATTTTAAGAGCACTTTTATAATTTTTGACATCTTGTTACCTCGTTCAGTGTAAAATTCAATAATTGATTCTCAAAGTCAATCCACTGCACTTGAACATAATCCTTTATATCAGGCTACTCCAACGCGGATTGAATTTGGTACTTGAGTCCTTATTAGTACTTTATTAAAACACCCTTAAATATAAAAAATATGCTTCTATACGATGTCAAGCAGAAGTTAGTCCTGTTTAAGGTTCGACGGTTGGACGTGCATGTCCATGGCTTGCAGAGATAATTTAACATCAGTCGGCGTGCACGATTGCTTCTTTCCAAAAAGAAAACAAGAAATGAAGATCTTACATTCTTTCACTAGTTTTTCCTTGTTGCCTTCTAGAATGTCGTTCCATCACTTGCCTTTATTTTTATACTGATCCGTGATGGGAGTATCGAACAAGGAAAATAAAAATTTATAGCCAGAGTGAAAATAGCATTAACGAAGTAAATAACTATTGTATCTAAATTATTAACCATACAAACATAAGCCTATCATCACCCACATAAAAACACCGATAAACAAAGACGAAAATGTTAGAAAGCCAAGCATGCTGTAATAAATAAAATCCGTTAGTTTAGTGGTATTTTTGAAGTGTCCAAATCCGTTCACGTATAATCAGAGTCATTGTGGAATGTCCAGGAAATCCGGTTGATCTCTGTGGAACATGTGGGCGGAGGGGATCCGGGGCTTATAGGC
>DWON01001105.1:0-26369 GCA_018251015.1 Phocides pigmalion okeechobee | reverse complement strand
TCTGGTGTTGCAAATGTCCATAGGCGACGGTGATTGCTTTCCATCAGGCAGCCCGTCCGCCTTATCGCTAGGCTCATGTATATAAAAAAAAACTTAAGAGATGGTAATTTGTTTCAAGCATAGTGGCATCATTTCCACAGTTATTTCTGCCTTATAGGGCCAGTATTACATAGCTGTGTTTTATTAATATCGATAACCTACATCCGTGCATAGCAGTGACCACTTATCTGGTCGACATCATGCTTGTTTGCTGGTTTACATCAATAAAAAAAATCAATACTAGATCTAGGAGTTCACGTGTATAGAAAATGTTTAATTGCGATGTAAATCACAGGTCCATCAAGTGAGCGCGAATGTGATTCTCCACCGGAGCCTGCACCGCCTGAGGTTCCCCCTCGTGGACCTTCGCTGCATGTCACCTTGCGCCATCGGCCCTGCGATCCACCCACTGAATCAGATCGACTGTTCTTGTCTGAAGGTCAGTTTAACTTTAATATTGTATACCGTTATAGAATCATCAGAAATAATTGACCAAGTTACTTCGACCGTGGCCATAAGTTGGACGGGTGATCGCTAATGAAAAAATTGAATAGCACTACCGTACTTTACAACAGAGGGCAAGGACTTCAATTGTTATAGACAGAAAACTGGAATATAGAATCTTATAGAGGACGTACAGATAGAGCTACAAACACTTTAAACATGATGGTAAATAAGATAAGTAAGGTAATCATAACAGGACAGGAAAAAATAATTAATTGGTGTGCGAGGTACTATTAAACTGAGTTGTTTATTACTTTTTTAACGTCTAATATATTTTATCGTATAATGTAGATAATGCTATGTACCTATGTTTCCCACATATGTAATCAAACTGTGATTCAGTTGCGGGTTTACCCTGAAGTAGTCCACTATCCCGATGAGTTAGGTAATTAAATTTCCGTCGTAAATGTACAGCCGAGTTGCGTTAAGTAGGCCCTGCTCTTGTGTAGGTACTTTGGCAGAAGTTTAATCGAATTGCACCGTCCGCAGGAGTCCGCGACGGCACCAAGTTTGTTCTCGCTGACAAATTAGCCACTTGATCTCGCTATGCCCGAGGCGCCTGTACATAAAAACTCGGAGTTTAATTCATTTTGCATTTTCTTTGTAGCTGTTTCTACAGTGTTTTTTGTTTCTCTTATCGTATAATCTGTAAGTACCTGACTTCATTTTTCATCTTACAATAAAGATAGCATAAAGTTTATTTTGTTTTATTTTTGTTTGAGCAAAGTAATGATAATTATTATTTGCCGAGAGCAATCCTCGTCTACATCAACGAAATATTAATGTATACCATATACAGCATACACTAAATGTAGCGAATAGCGGGTCAAAATTCAGGTGCGTTACAGTATCGTAACGAAAGAAGAAAGCTGCTAAATTTGATTTGGAGGAAAGCTCGGCACAGGATGAGGTGCTTTGATGTGGCGTGCCCTCGCCCCCCGCCCACCGCGGCGCCCCGCGCCCTGCTGAAATGGCGCGCACTTACAGAGAAACTCTTACCGTAATTTAATTTTTATGATAGCGCATTGTAAGTGTCCCAGGGAGACTTTTATTTGGATTTGCTCTTCCACTTAGAGCGACCGTTGACGCCCACTAAAAGTATTAATTTTAAGTGTATATTTATAAGCTTCATTTTTTTCTAAAAACAAAAGTCTGCTATTAGAACATTTGCTTTTGCCTAGTTTACTTAAGCAAGTTGCTAAAAGCTAATAAAGTAAAATATCGATAGAATGCAGGTGGGTACGGAATGAATTAGGCAAATCTTGGTTCAAACAAGAAAATAGCTTCAAAAGGTCTTGAAAGTTTAATGGAATCGAACAGGGCCGGCCGAAGTAGTCGGAAGTTTGCGCGGGTGACAAATTGGGCACTTGACCCGCGCGCCGAGCGAGCCTGCGAGTGCTTGTTTCTCGAGGACCGTAATAAGTTTAACTTAAAGTAAACTATATTCCATTCCCTCTAATTTGTCCTCCTGCTACGCTGTTAAGACACTTTTTGCAGTTTCAAATTAACAGTTTCTATTTACTCGTAGTTTGCCAGGGACATCTTGTTATCGGGTTTCTCGTTTGCGATTTGTTAAAAAACATACCTAATGGCTTTTGCTCAAATACTTTACAAAGTTGCGTATTAAATCCATGATTTGAGTTTGATATTGTATATTTTTTTATGAAAGAAACTATAGGAAATACATTTCTTAATTTTTGCAAATTCAAGATTTATTACTGTTTAAAAAATATGACGCTGCAACTGAAAAAAGTACTTAGCTTTGTAAAATTGAAATGTAGCTGGAGATTTACTGTAATTTCATTTTTGAGACGCTTCGTTGTTGGAGCACGGCGTGACTTCACAATTCAACTCAAAACTGTTTCCTCTGCATTGTAAATAATTACAATGTAATTGGATTAAGGGAGAGTTTGTTTTATTTATGAAACATTTAATAGATAAAAAGTGTGAGTGTGTTAATATGTTGTTTATATTGGAGAGTGTTTTTGGATTTCAAATTATTTCTCTATGGCATAAGACCAATAATACTCTCTAAAAGAACTACGAATATGTATTAAATACACTGAAAAATATTGTGTACATTGTTTTTTAGTGGATTTATGTTTTTATGAGTGGATAATTATTGAACACTTTGTACAGAACAATTTCAGAATTTATATTTATTGTGTTTGATTTTTCGGTAATCAATTTTTAGTTTTTGAACCTATTTTTACTTATGAGAATGTTTAAAGACTCGACGTTCTCAACTACTCGCAATTTAATATCAAGAACATTACTTGTAGATAACAAAGTGGTTTGTTTTGGTAAAAAGTTCGTAACCATAAACTTGGTTAAAGTATGTATAAAAGTAAGCCCTCAATTTTCTAGGCACTGTAATGGTATTCATAAACTTTTAACCACCCATAAAAGTGTCCTCGGCCGCGATCAAATCTGACATTGTCATGTTCTTATATAATATAAGCTGATTTTGAAATGAAGTATAACTTATTACTTGTGGTCATGATACTTGATATATATATATATATATATATATACCGTAGAATGATTATTATCACGGAAAAATAAAGCATTATACAATTGAATTTTGCACCAACGTAACCATAGTTAATTAACCAGCTTATATTAGGTTCGCCTGTTTCTAAATATGTAATGGAATCTACGGGATTATCTTTCATGCATTTCTATTATTCGATAATAAATATGTACTTTCGTGTTTTGGATATTGATTAGTCATTGCAATTCATGGATATCGACACCCAGCCTCAAAGCAAAGTTACAGTGAGGTCATGGATAGACATTTTGAAATTTCTGAGGACTTACAGCAAACGAAACTCTTCAATCGAAACACAGGAATTGTTTCAAAGCAAAGGAACCTCCCCAGTCAAATTGTAATTCCATCATCCATTCTTGTCAATTACCTATGTATTTGATAATAACGCAATATTGTGTTCTCATTGAGATGAAAGGCACTGAAAGTTGATGACGAAACAACTTATTCAAGGGTTTATTTCAATTGAGTATTTGTCACGTAGTATCGTATGCACGTAAAACATCTAGCTGATTGGTTGTGCTTTAGCTACAAATCACGCTGTTTTACGAATATTCACATGCGAGACATTGTTCGCATCAGAATAACGTATTTTTAAAATATAAAATTAAAAAACAATACTTAAATTTAAAATATGCTAAAGAATGAAATTAACGACTATATAGTATCAAAAATACGAATTATAAATTAGACTACGACAAGCTACAATATTACTATTAGTACTGTGATGAACGCGTCATCCGTGAGCAAAGTGTAATATCATTATGTGTAGTTCTACTATCCAATATGTCCTGAGTTGCAACGGTACTTGATATTGATATTTTCTACTCATGGGTGCGGAGTTAAACATCCTCTATCCGGAAGACACTCAAGTGCTCATAAAACACTCATACGAGTAGCTGTAGATCGGTCCCTTATTTTTTGTTCCTTGCATCCCTGAGAGCGTTAAAGTATCCACTTTGCTGAGGTATACCTTAATGTATTGGTTTATTTTGTTGGTTATATATAAATTTGAATGAGTAATTGTATTGGTATTACATAGAAAAACAATAGCGAATATTGCGTACAGACGCCGTACAGCTCTATGAACGTTTTATGAACACGAACTGTAGCGATTGTATTTGAACAAAACTAAAGGTAAACAGCACGTATAAAAATAATATATTTGATTGTTTTGTTATAAAAAGCAAACGGAACAGTGTTTTTAAATGATTGTATACAATTCATATCACTTTTAATTAAACTTAAAGAGGCTTATGAAATAATTATAAGCAGATCTTTTTACTATCTTCAGTGTATATACATTATTAAAATTACAATGAATATTTTGTGTTGTACTTTAACTTTATTTACTTATTACTTTTTATTTTTTGTTACGTTATTAAGTTTTGTCTACATTTAAAGTTTCATTCAAATCAAAATAAATTTTCATAAAAATACAATTTTGTGATCAGTTTTTCAATATTTTTATAAAATAAAGACGAAATTCAACATTTGCCCTATTTCATTATTTCGTGCTATTGTCGAGTTGAACTTTCTCTGTCCGGAATCCATTCAAGTGGTCATAAAACACTCATAAGAGATCTATCCAGATTGGTTTCTTATTTCTTATAAGAGTATTTGCCCTCCTGCAACTCCTTGCTGGCTTCTTACTTATTGACTCTTATGAAATATCCATGAAGTATCCTCTTTAAGGTTATAAGAACTAAAGATATATGTACATAAAAATGTTTTGATCAATATATTTACTCTGAATTAAAATTAGTTTGTATTTATTTTATTGTTTTGGATTTATGTAACAACATTTCGTGGTATTTTTAAAGTTTCTTAATATAAGTTAATTTTAATACATTTTTCAAATTTTGATCATTGACCACTAAAGAATGCCATTAAGTATTTAGTTCACCCGTCTTTACAACGTTTTATTTAGGTGATATCAATGGTATGTTTTTGAACTGTTGAAAAGATATACCTTCAAGAATGTATGACACCAGACATTGCTAGGCTTTGTATGTTTACTGATACGTGCTCTCCGGAGGTATTCAAAGCAAGTTTGAATGGGTTCTTTAGAACAAGCTTCCGTTATCTTAGGCTGGCATTCAAAAGGCAAGATAGGCGTCAAGTAGAAGATGGTTGGATGGAACTGTACGTAGTTCAACGTCGGTGTACATTATCTCTGCTCCACCATCAACACAAATACATTTGCCACAAAGTACTATCGTCACAACTCATTTCGTAATATACTTCCAATAATATATTTCGTAATATAATTCCACAATAAAATAAGCGCTAAATGTAACACATCAATAAGTACTAAACGATAAATACCTCATTTTATGTAAAAATATCAGCATGTTTGTTTTTAAAACAACGTTTTATATAATAAAGTAACAAAGGCATGAAGCGTGGTAAGTAATTAAAATGTTGAAATTGTTTTCTTTACAATGTATCAAAGTTCGCGAGAATAACGAGGAAGCTGCGTGAGCCGAGCAGGTAATTTGACTACCAAACTAATTATTCTGCTCTCTACCGGTATAAGGTATTCAGTGGTTTATGTTGTATAAAATCACTTTATGGTGTATTATTTTTCAGGACAGGTAAGTATTTGTAACTATGAAGCCAGCCATCCTTAAGGTTTCGAAGTAAACTGATATATACAGGCCTCAACTACTTGGCGCCAATCTACCTGGTCCTAAACCCTTTCAAGCCAAAGATTTCCAGTGGTCTTCGGATCATCAGTTCACCAAGTCGAGGGTGAACTATGTTCCTTGACTTTTTATTTTTATTTTTATATAGTTACCTTTTGTTTATACATACATGGTCACCATTCGACTATCCTTCGTTTGCAATTCTTTTGATAACCTTATATTAGTAGTCAAATGTGCTCATACTGTGAGGAGTACATATATTTGGTATGTAAACTTTCCCACTTTGTACATAAGATTAATGATTTAAGCAGGCCAGCAAACGAGTAAGTGCGCGATACGTCACATAACATGGAGCACTTTAAAGTTTTTCCGCGTAGCACAGAACAGATCCATCCAGCGATGGAGAGAGCGGGATAAATGATTGATGGCGGCCTTCCAAGTATAAACTCGATTATCCGTTGAGACGCGAACAACTTACAAGTTTTATGTAACGATGGATCAGGATTATTTGAAACTTTTCCTAAGGAAAAAATCAACTCATGACAATCATATTTGAGTTGAATATCAATGCCAGGACCTTTCAAAAATTGAATGAAAACTTTGTAACTTACATAAAGTTACAATATTTTAGCGCTCTTCATAAATGTTTCAACATTTTATGACTATTGATTTGAAATCTATATATTTCTGAACAAATAAAGGTTTTGTTATGATCTTTAAAACCTTTACGTTTGTGATTCTTGTATAATAATTAAAATACAATTCTAAGTTTATATGAAATATTATTTAATATGTTCTTTCGATTATAAAAATGGAAGCTTGCAGAGTTTTTAATTACAGACCCAGACTTGAAAATCACAGAAGGTATTCTTTATTCTTTATCCGTACACTTCAATATTAGTTTGCTTTAGAAGGAGCGGCGACGCGCGACGAAAGAAAATTGTTTCGCCGTTTATTATTTCGAGTTTTAATCAAGGAGGAAGTCGTGTTGGGAGAGTCAACGTCTGGAGAAAGTCCGCGACGTCGCCGCCATGATCCGCCCGTCCACATTAATCGCGTGTAAAATATCTTCAAAAAAGCTCATTATTGCCACGCTCATTCCTTTTCGCCAATGTCAGTTTTTATGAAATAGACTTAGCAAACGAGCATAGGATCCACTTTATCGTGAGGTCACTGATGTCTGTAGACTTCTGGAACCAACTGAATACAAAACAGGAGTCCTATTAGAAGTAAAATATAGAAGTATTGCTACTTTTGAGGACCTAGTTAGTTGTTTCATAAGTAAATAAGTTGGTAAGATTCTCTACGCATAAGAACTGACTGACTAGGGAATCGCATAGTATAAATTTACAAGTTACACTACTTTGGAATTTAGCAAATTAATAGGTAGGTGACTCGCATCGCACTAAATTCATATAGAACTAACCAAAACAAAAACATTTGTTTACGAACGTTACATAAAAGCAGAGTGATTGGAAGGATTTGTTTGCGGCACGCTTACATAAACTCTGCGTAAGACGTGTTTGTCTGAACATATGTTTCCTGCTGTCGGAAACTATGAACGCTGCATAAAGGTCTGTGTTGATATAACTTTTTCGTTCATTTAAACATAGACAGTGGAATAAAATTGTGTACAAATCGTTTTCTTTGATAGAGCGCGCCCTGCGCTCACTCGGGTGGAATAACTCGAACCGTTTGCGCACTCCACTCGGCTCCACGCTCGCCTCTCTTGCTTCTCTCGCCCTCAAATGGGATTTAGTCAGGCTACTTTGCAGTCTGTTTATTATGGACAAGTTTTATTTTTATATCTCATAAGAAGATTCACCCTCGGCGGCGAGCTGCTTAGCGTTTAATATTGTTCACTTTTATGTTTGCATTTGTATCTTCATATTTTTATTACTTTTAATTTGCTTGAGTATTTATATTCTGATAAATACTGGTGTAATGTAACAAAGCCCTGAAGTTGCGTTCGGGAAGTTGGTCGTTAAAAATAAAATTAAGTAGATCCTTAATTAATATCTACGTTCTGAAAGCGATAGAAACAATTTAAAGCTACCTATTCCAGTCATGTCGTACAACAAAGTATCAGACGGTTGCGCTTCTCTCATTTATACTTAATCCTATTTGATATATTGGTCCATTAGGAGCGCTGTCCCGGCTTGCTTCTTGCCGAGATTGTAAGAAAATACCGGAGAGTAACGAGGGAGATACACCTTTATAGGCTCCCGTGTCACTTTGTTACCTATTTTATTTCTTAAATTCACTTTATTTGAATCAAACAAAGATCGTAACAGAAATGATATCAACTGGAATTAGATTTATATTGTAAGTATTTTTTGTATTTTATTTATTGTAACTTTTAATTCTTCTATTTATACTTTATTTTTAGGCGGTTTTTTATCTACTTAGGAATGTTTTAGATTAATGCTCTAGTGAACATTGTCTAATTCTACTGAATTAATTTTAGTAAATATTCGGCATTGAATTATAACGTACATTTGAGTGTTTTATGCATATTATTAATATTGTTTCAAAACAAATGAGCTATTACGTATATGAGAATATAATTAGTTAATTTAGTATAAAATTTTATAAATATCATGAAAACGTCTGGTTAAGAATTTTTATTAGGTAATATTAGTAGTAATAATATACTAACTACCCACTGATACCAATTTTCTTTACTGGCAATATTTAAAAAAGATAAAGATACTAGACGTTTGTTGCCTTGCATCGCCGATACTTTTATACTGGACACTACTAATCGATTTTTCTTATGTATTTTTACATGTCGAATATCATCTGAAAATCTATTTCTTAAACTATGATCGAATACAATGTTTATTGTTCTTATTTTCGAAATATAAGGAATTTCCACATAAATTGGAGATAGGAAAGTAATATTGATTGATAACCCAATTCTCGTTACGCTTGAACTGTGAGGATCGCTTTGCCGTATGGTACGTTTTATGTCTGAGTGTCTTGTTCCGTCGTCAGCGAGGAGCGAATAGAATAAGAATTGAATCTGCTGCTGGCGGGACAATTGTATTCAGGCGTGTAAGCTAAGTGCAGACGTAAGGGCAATTGATATTAAATGTTGCTTTATTCCTTGGATATCCAATGACATCATCAAATCGGATTGAAGTCTTATCTGAGTCTCACGTAGATGCTTTGGTATTCGTGAAATCTAGGATCGGCGTCTCGCTTGTTGATATAGCTGGCAATATTGTCAATCGAAAGACAATAATTACTTCACAACGGAATATAATAATGGCAGTGGTACTTGGCCGACCTATAGTTCGGTCAAGTACCACTGTCAATTGTCTCTTGTAATATTACAAGAGACAGTTCAACTTAATCTACCGAGGTATAAGACATCTGTGTAGACTCCAGTCATCATTGGAGTTTGGTCACATACCCATGAGATAATACTTGTGGTGGTGATGTCTGTAAAAGTGTAAGTAAAAATATGTTTCATTTGGCGATGTTTTAAGGCGATTTTTCGCTTTGGCGGTAAGACAATTTAATAAATACCGGTTTATCATACGCCGTCCTACAGGGTGTCGTTTCACACAACTTGCTCAAATTGGATCGTACTTACCGGAAAACAATACTTGAGCGGAGTGCAATAAGGCTGTTGTTACAAATGCGTTCCATTCTTCATGCTAGTTGACTCTGCGTGTGATTCAGGTGTAAAAGCTGTGTTGAACATTACATCGATCTATAAAATGTATCAGCAAAGTTATAGCATTATGTAATCTTTTTTACTGCAAAACACTTTCATTAATGTCGTATAAAATATTTAGTGGCGTGTATAAATAAATGAGGTAGTATAAAAAGACGAAGGAAAGATGTTAAAAAGCATAAAATATTTACATTTTTTATGGAAATGAAAACATCTTATGAAGCCATAATTGTAAAAAACCAACAACGCATTTCGAAGATAAAAAAGCAAATTTTGCAAAATTCAATATGCGCTTATCAAGATCCGGTATCAATCTATTATGTTTGCACGGTTCCTTTCGTCGCACAATGAAGGCGGAGGGGAGCTTTTTAAAGTCAGTTTTAAATGTGATACATTATCAAAGTGGCGTTGGCATCGCTTTAGAGCTTTTCGCGGTATCGCTGGGAACGACTCACGGATAAATGATTGATGGCCACAGCGTCACACTGCCGCTATCACGCGCGGCTTTCACTTACATTGAAAATATTTTTCACATTCCGTTTTCAGTCGGTCGCGGTTTCTTTGTTTTCGATAGTCGTAGTCGTTTCTATTTCAAAACTGTTAGCGTTCGAGGTCGAATCAAATTTCTTGGTTTTTCGACTAAATATGAACTCGATGAAGACAATATACACATTTTTTGAATAATTAAAGTATAAAATTAAAGTTGTAGAAAATAGCAAACGGACTTGCAATCTACCTGATGTCAAGTGGTCATCGAAACATACGGTCAATAGATGCCAAACTCTAATGTGACAGAAGCCCTTCGCAATAGCTAAAAATAAGTTACTTGAGGAAGATTTAACTTTAGCACGTGATTTTTGTGAAACTGAAATAGCGAGCTAGTTTACATGATGGTAAATGGTCGTTGGTACCGATGGAAACTAGCAACTTTAAATAAATCGGTAATCTCATTTGAAGCCAATTTCAGATACTTTGCTAGTCTTGAAGACTAAAATAGACGTGTCATACGTTTAGCGGCAATCTTACTTATCTACGAAATAAAACAATTGCTTTACATTGAAAATGGGTGTGATTGAGTAGTATTCAATGAATGGTAATGATTCTTTCATTTTGCAATTGCATGATATCAGTTTTATATCCTTCATCACTTTATTGTCGAATAGTAATAGTAATATTAAGTCAGTGCACAGGACTATCATTGCACATATATACGTGTTTACTTGATGTACCTTTTTGCTATAAATTTAATATTAATTTACATAAAGTTTTTGAGGCACATGTTTTTCAACAATATGTTAAGTAGACAAAATTATAACGCATCTGTTCGACTTAGTAATTTATTTCTAAATATTCAAATTCATTCTTGTTTTGTTTATACACGTAAAGGGTGGATATCTTAACACCAGTATATCACAACAGACTTGGCTCTAAAACTTTAAAGACCCACAAAGGTTCATTTGAATGGAACTTTGTGTATAATTTGCATACTTATTTACATTATCTCTGCAGCACACAAGTGGGGCCCTTTCATTATCAAATTTACAGTGTGAGGGAGAGAAAGCCCTCAGAATACAAAATTGATGCTGAAAGCGATTACGAACGAATCGCGAACAAAAAATGACCCCCGATTAACAAAGTAATAAAACTATGGGCGGATCCATTATGCAAATATTCTGTTTACATAGTGATTGCGCGTACTCTCGTCAAATTAACGTACGAGAAGGAAATATAACAAACACTTGTTTGAGATACGCTTTTACTATGTCCAAGTGTACATAGTCCTCGGTGCATAAAAGTATTTACTACACTGAACTATGCTAAAATATTTCATTACTCGTTTTACCATTTCTCAAAACAAAAGCGAAATAACATTTTGCGATTTCTCCTTTGAATTTTGCACAATTATTGGAAAGGTATTCCGGAGATCGTAGTTTGTTCGCTTTTTTCAATTATTATTCTTTTCGAGGTATCAGGTAGCAATTTTCAATAACGAAACGAAAGGTCTACAGACTCGCGTAGCATCGCTACGAGTTTTCGTAGACTGGATAATGAGAGCGGCAAGCGAAGCCTTTCGAAAATGTTGCAATATTACGGATTCTATTTTTGTAGAGTTTAGTTTGGGCTTTTAGATATATAATTAAATTCAACCCTTTTACCCGGCTGAGCAAAGGAAAGTCTGGTAAAGTGGAAAACTAAACTGTACGGATCTCACCCCGAGATTCAATTAGCTACTAATTATATTTGGAGGGTGTGAACGGATCGATCAAATTGTACCCTTTCGTGCATTTTAACTAGTGGCAAATAAAACAAGATTTACTTATTGAAGTCTGTAAAAATGTATATTTAGTTTTTCGATATTTAACATCTTTTTTTTGAGAAGTGTAACAAAAACTATCTGATGTTCCACATACAATCTTAAATAGGATGACGTTCTATCTGAGCTCGTACATAGTTGTGTAGCTACTCCTGAAGATGATCGCCTCGCTTTTAACTATAGTAGTATCCGCACATCTCCAACCAAATATAAGAGTTGCTTCATGGAAGATTATGAGGGCGACGATAGTATCTCTCCGGTTGAACTATAGTTCTCCCACTTGTCAAAAATTGTCTAAGTTGACGCACGCATTACGTTTCTGCTATGATTTAAATGTTCTACGTTATTATTTTTTTAGTAAATTCATAGTAAACATTTCTAAATCTATTTATTTTATCAGTAAAGTGCTAACATTTTATTCTATACTATAAAATACTAATATTTTTCAAATAACATTTATTATATCTTTACATAACAGTTGCGTTAAAAATAAGTCAACTTTTTCCATTATTAAACCGTACGAATAGGTATTAGTAGAAATAAGAATATAAGCCTAGAATTTTGCTTGCTTAAAGCAATTATTCCAAAATTACAGACAGATGCTTACATTTTATTTATACGCGTAAATATAGTTAAAATTCAAGGGAATCCTTTATTGAATAAGCATATCCTCAATTTTCACAAAGTGCAACAAAGGAGCTCTATAAGTACATTCGGAAGCGACACCAATAGTGAATACACTTCAGCAGACGCGCTCTTTTCGATCCCTTTTCTACTGCCTCTCGTTTTCAGGTCACCTGTCGAACTACCTGTGCTGCCTTCTGAGAAACTTTTGCCAAGTCATTCAAATAGAAACTTGTAACAATCTGGATGAAACAACATTTCTAAAGTAATTTGAATGCCGTTTTGTGTAGCATAAAAATATGATATAAATTATTATTAGAACAATGTACACTATGGAAAGTAATTCTGGAGTATTGAAACAACTAGAAACTTTTGCGCATCGTGGTACAGAAATCGTTACGGCATTTCTGAGGCGTTAACTATGCATTAACGGTAAATAGTTGGAAAGGAACGTAGTGTTATCGCACGTCTATGGGCAAGAATGCGAGCGATAGAAAGTTCCCTCCTTGATTATACCGCACAAACATCCACGGAACACCAAACTATTGACCTGAGCCTCCACATAGACAGCATTTAATATCACGAAATTGCCTCGACATCATTTAGTCGCTGCAAATATTACTTTAATCCCACAGCAATAAAGTTTAAGCATCTGTGCTTTCGGGGAATGCAATAAAACCTTTGGAAATTTAAGACGTGCCGTTAAAGTCTTAGAGGTTTCTTTCTAACTTAGGTCTATCGGTATGAGAGTAAACAAGCCTTGTCTCTTTCTGTTGAATGTTACTGCTATATATTGCAAAGACGTCTACAAGCCGACGGCGATGAAAATTCCTGGTGCCTCAATGTTATCTTACGAGAATGAGCTTCGTTTACGTATAACACGATGTTATCATAAGTGAGAAATAATTTTATACGTAAGCTTTGTTATAATAATATGTTATTAGTAAAGTTGTTATTATTACTAGGTAGTAAATCAATTCACCAAACCTACAGTATGATTTATCTTCCACTGTAAAGCGCGGGAATTGTATAATTGCTATTAACCAATATATTATGATAAAAGTTGTCCGATATAAATCTATTTGTGTTTATATTAATTATTAATTATATTACCTACCTAAGGTTATTTATTTAAACTGTTATGATTAAACACATCTAAGTCTCGTCACGTAACAAGTAATAATGAGTAGAGTTATAATTAGACCGAGAAAGTACTACTACCACGTTCATAAGCCATTATGAAGCGTTTCTAATGTTCTCTTTATGAGTGGTGACCATCTTAGTCCATAGAAGTAGCAACTCATGTACTTACTACAGCAGATAGAACTTCAGTCCTCTTTGAGGTTGAATGTCGATATACATAAGTGACAGGGGTAACGTTAGGTAGCTTGTATGCAAATTTTTTACTATTTTCCATCCCGAATAGATTTTTTCTAGTTAGAATATATTTTAACGAAGTCAAAGAATTATACCGTACATTCATATTATTGTATGCCCGAAGATATTGTTGTATTCACACGAATCCACTTTATTAACTGACTTCTTAAAGTAACGACACCATAGTTAACATAGGTTGTCATAAATTCGTTGCTATCCCAGGAAAGATTCTGTCGTAGACTTCAATTCACACATCTGTGTGGAGAACTTCCAGGTACTTATATGTGTTTCATGATTAAGTTTTCTTACCCGTTCAAGCAAAATCAATAATTTGTAACGATAACAAACTTTACAAACCAGCTATCACTGCTTCACACAATACATACACTGTGTGACAATATTTTCCTTAAATATGAAACTCGCAAATGTGAAAAAGACCTTGTCACTTTTACTACTTCGGGGCCGCTTTCCTAGTGTCATATGGGGCGGGGTTGGTGTCCTCGCGAGCAGGTTTATGACGGACACGTGCGAGCCGGGGGTTGATATCGACCGCCTAAAGCTCACTCAATAGCAAGTTTATACACATCGCTATCAGTGTTCTAACATGAATTCTTTATAATAAGTGAAATCTTAAACAAAAGAAAAAACTAACTTTAATAGTAAATTTTCTACACTATTTCGTTTTACAGAAATAATTAACATGCGAACAATTGCGATTTTTGAAGTAATCAACTCCTTATCGAAGGTAGAAAGTAGTTGCTTATAAACTATAGAACAAAACTTGGAAATTGATTTTAGAAAGTTTACTTTGGAAAATATTTTAATCATATTACTGAATTATGTTTTTAAAGAGATGTTGTAGCTATAAAAAGATTATCTTATATTACGTATAAGCTTTAAATTAATGTATCGCGCAAATTTAAATTAAATGACGTAATTTAAAACATATTAATATTACGCTGAGCTCTCAAAATCAAACAAAAATGATAACCCATCACAAAAATGTGAATACGTTGAGAGTGCTATTTGTCATTGGAAAATGATGAATTGTTGAAGTTCACATGTAGATACTTCTAGAGAGACGAGCAATTTTATTTTGAACGAAGTCAAAGAATATTTCAGGAAAAATGACTTCTTGGGGACTTCTTCGCTATTGCAGGCAATTACAAGGTTCTAATATTGATAAAGTACAAATCAATCTGACAAAAATGTGGGTGAAAATAATAAAACTTGTAATAATATACGTGAAGCTAGCCTTCCATTCCATGCTGTAGATAGTGGCAGTATTAAATCGATGAGGGAAAACAAATTGCGACGCTTGTTATCCATCGCATCCATCATAGACCCTCACACGAATCCTATTACTTTACCCCATCACATAGTCTGCGGGCAATATAGCCTTGTTTTTTATTAAATCCATATGCAATATATGCACGAATTGCTTTAAAAATATTGTAACGAATATGAATTGGGTATTAATTCGCATAGCTTACGTACTATAATTAAATATTTCGGAAATTAATTTACACAGGTTGTTTATTGTGAAACCCTAAGGAAGGAAAATAAAATTCTATTATTATTTGCGCCGATCGCCGCAAAAACAGACAACAGACGACTAGACTTCATTAGCGATGGCTTACTGTAGCGGATAATAAAAAAATTAATCGACGGTGTGACGTCACAGCCAGTGAACCGTAGAGGCGGGCGAGCAAAACGGGCGCCCACAACGCTTCGCAAATACGAGAGAGCCTCGTCCGGAAATTCAATCAAGCTCGCACGGAGATTCGATCAAGATTGAGGTAATTAAAATACCTCCTTTTTACCTAAACATAAATCAGTTTTCGTCAATATTGTAGTCTATATAACGAATCTGCCAGTTGCTGTTGGGTATCCGCTTTCCTGACTCTTAAGAAATACGAGCGACCGCACGCGGCCCCGCCTGCACGTAATTTCGTGCTCGGCTTTTCGAATTCTATCCAGTAAACTTTGATGGTTTCGGGATAAAAACTAACCTATAAAACTCCTGCAGGTGATTTATTCCCAAGATTAGCCCACACGGATAAAAATTGTAGTGTTATATAATTCTGTTTCGTACAATATATTGAAATATGGCGAAAATTCTAGTTATTTTACGAATACATGTTTAAAATAACTGATAAATACAAATTTGAAATAACTATCAATTTCAAATTAATTGTAGTGATATAATACGTATTTTGTAATCACACTTTTGATCTGAATTAAAAAGTAAATTCATTTACGATATGATTTTCCATTTGGCAAAATTAATGGTGATATTTCATTTCATTTCAATTTCCATATTTTTCTGTACGGACGGGTGAGCCGGGCCTCCTTAGTCAAACATGGGAATGCGGCTTCCGATATTATTGTCCACTATGGAAATTCAATATGGAGTCGATGCGACGACGCGGTTGGAGGTAATTAAAAATACGTCAGTCGCAGCCGACCTTTCAATTCGAGCATGTGTCGAAATTCGAAATGAATCATTTCCCGTTTATATTTGTACGTTACCGTCGAACCTCTGGTTCGTTTGTTGTTGTTCATTGATGGAAATATTCCGCGGATGCCAAAGTATATTAATAGATTTCGATCGAGTTTCGCCGCAGTTTCGCCATATTTGGTATTCATACGTGAATAGTACCAGTACTATTGGCATCCTACCTATGAATTTTGAACATGTATTTTATGTACAACTTTAATTCATAAAAGTCTTTCGAAATAGTAACACCTTATTTATTTTTAAAAATAATTCATTACATAAAAAATGAATCAAAAAAGGTTTTTGTTTTTATACCTACAACAATTTCAATATTTTTTTATATAAAGTTCTCTTAAACGAACCAGTATTCAAAATCAAAGCATGATTAGGCTTTGCGGGCTAGGCCTTTGATGTCTTACTAATAGTTTAACGTTATTTTGCGAGAAACATGGAATACGATGTCATGTTTGATATTAAATTGTTAGGCAAGCAAAGTAACAAAGGGGTTATCCTGTTGGCACGTGATTTTGTCATTAGGGAGATGTCTTATTATTCACAAAGTGGGAACGTCTCTGTTTTCATTTGCCAAATTGACTTCAGGATACCGATAAAGGGGTATTCTCTCATCCGTAGCGACATGCAGATTAATAAAACATACCGTAGTAAAATATGGACTAGTTTTGCAGCGAACGCTTCAGTTTGGAGGAGATTTTTTTAAAAGATTTTTGATTCGATGTATGTCGTACGTAATAAAGATTCATTAGAATAAGTTTGTTTGTGCATATCCTGGCTTGTTATAATATAAATATAATAGTAGAATACATAAAAATTAACTAAAAATTTATAAAAATAATTTTAAAGAATTACAATAGTTGTTCTTTCCTTTAAAGTAAATCATGACTTCCGTGAAATATTATTAAGAGGAAGACACACTTGCTTATCAGCGGTCAAGCGCTACAGCTGATTTATTTTCAGTATTAGTCACTTCCCGCGTCCTGATACCCGCTATCCTTTACTCTCGTGGAACCCAATTAACTATTACATTCATTTTATTTCATAATAAATCAGTTGTTACTCTAATAAAAAGTCATTTTATTGAACTTAGAAAGTTTGAAATATAATATTTATTGTAGTTTTTATTAGTCTTACTAGTGTAATAGCCGTGTAATAGCCAATATAACACTATAATAGTCATTAATAATGAGTGATTTTGCCATTTTAAAGAAATAATTATGTTCAATAGTCAAGGTTTTTTATGCTAATAATGAAAGAAATGCCAGTGTAGGTCATCTAGAGTTCGCTGCATCTCACAGCCAACCTCTAACAGGACTGAATTTTTAAGGGGCGTCAGACGTACCTCGGTCGTAAGTGTTGCTGGAAACCATTATTTCTAACCAAAACACGACTTTCTTCACGGCGTATTATGACGACGACTGTAATGGGTGCTCGATAAAAAAATAGTTCCATAACCATTACGCTTTTTAGTTACTACTATTCTTGTAGCTATTAATAGCAATTAATAGTTATCGTTAAAAAAATACTCTTACACTTGTACGTTATAACAAAAAATGAAAGTTTAACTTTATCGTTCGCGTCACATAAAAACCTCAAAATGCATTTAACATTCATTTTGTATTTTTTAAAATACATATATTTAAAATATATCTGTTAAATTTTAAATATTTTCTATTGAAGGCTTAAAATTCTACTATACTGTAGTAGTTTAAATCGCTGCATGCTTTTTTGTCTTTCACAGTCCTAATCTGCTTTTGTTAGTGTCTATTTTAGAAAATAACATAAATATATTCTTAAAACATGTATTACTTATATTTATTTACGAATCTATATGTAATAAAACAAATAGCTCCATAGAAGGAATAAAAATAGCATATAAATTGCTACTTCGCAAGGAGCGCATCTGGTTATCCGTGGTCAACTGCTGAGTCGTGATTTATTCTTAGAATCCATCACTGCCTGCATACTCCCTCTGACTGCCACACTTGTGACGCCATCAATTAAACGTTTCCTCGTTAGATTAAAGAATGAAGGGGGAAACATACCAATGTTCTCACATTTTAAATTTACCCTGTAATTAAAGAAAATGCTCTTTATTTCGTTTGATATTATCTAAATATGTACGATAGTTAGTGAGTTACCTAATTACTTGTTCACGTATTGATAGTCACGGTGACCTATATTAATTTTGCATAAAGATAAGTCAAATATAATATCAGTTATTTTAGAATAGATAATTTTAACACCAAAGATCATGAATAATTTGTATCTATAATGTATTATTTGGCTGATACACCTGACCGCCCAAATTCCCAGCGGCCTACGCCCCAGTCTAATTTAGTGTTAGTGGGATAAATTCGTTTAGCATTTAAATTATATTCTGGCCAGTGATTCAAACAACTGTGTCCTGAATTAATAATGACGAAAATGTTTAGTCGCACACAATTTTGCTAGATTTTCAGATTGCAATTTGCATGTTAAACGTCAATCCGGCGGCGATGCGTTGAGCCCTATCGCTGAATATTAATGCGACGTAGAGATTTTGTTTTACTTTGTGGAAACTCCATTATGATGCAAAGTAGCTGACAGTCCCGGTGAGGCGTTGACATGCGTCGAGACCGTGCTATCGTCTTGTTGACTGTTCTTAATCGTTAACGATGTTGAAAACTTGTGACTAGCCTCTTGGTGTAGTGGTTAGTAACTCTAAATGCTAAGCTGGAGGTCGTAGGTTCGATTCATACCGAGGACAAATATATGTGTCATAGGAGATTTTTATAAAATTAGTTATTTAAGTATATTATGTTGCAACTAAGTAATCTACTAAACTGAAATAAAAAATGGTTAAAATAATCTATAAAATGTAAAATTGTAACTTCATAAAATATTCATATTGAATTGTACCACATAAACTTGAACTTCGTTTATGTTGTGTTGGAGATCTGCTCTCCATAGTAAGGTCCTCTTAAATTGCCAGTTATGATATATTCCAAGATATATGTATTTATTGTTATGTATATTATTACACTTTAACATGAAAAAGGAATGGAAACGTTTATATAAATAAGTGTATATTGGCCCGATAATCTGGACTTTATTAAGAGAAACTGCTAATCATAACCAAATTCCAAAAAAGTCTGATGAATTTAGTCTCAAGCCGTAGTTGCCGGACAAACGTGAAATTGAAATAAGACATACATAGGTATGTGGCGAATTGAGAACTTCTTTTCTTTTACAAATTGGTTAATTAATATGTGTTTAGTGTTAATTGCGTTCAACTTTAGTAAAGTTTTAAACACAAAAAGTTTAAGTCTTGTCCATTTATAAAATTTAGTAGACTTGGCAAGTGTGAAAATATTTCGCGATCCCCTCAGACGTAATGGTGTTTACGTTAGAAGGGAGAGGTCAACTACTATTTAATCTAGCGTGAATGATTTATTGATGTTTTGAAATAACATTTAAAGGAGGGCCGCTTTTTATATACACGCATTGAAATTAAATTTTTTGTCATATTCTATTTAAACTTTAATCATTTTGTCAAACCTAATATTACTTTTGATCGCTAATATTTAAAAAGTAATGTAAAGTTTTTTATATGATTTTAAAGTGATAAAATCGCGGAATTTATACATTACGTTATATAACGGATACTCACGATTAACGTTTTTAATTGTTGATATTTCGAACCAGTTACTTGGCTCGTGGTCACAGCGAAACTGTGCAGTTTTGTTAGTACCCGTTATATAACGTAAGTTTTTATGTACAATGAGTATCATACAAATATCCATGGCACCTACTTTTAAATGGTGTCTGGAGCCCGTGTATATCCACGTACAACATCAAAAGGAACTAGCGTCGTTTGAAGTCGTGCATAAATACGTTGATACTTCTGAGGACTAAGATGATCGTCTGCGGCTGTGGCTCTCCAATCGAAAAACAAGAACTGCTTTAGGGCATGTTATGAAGACGTTGTTCACTCTCCGGTGGAAGTATAATTTTACCATCTATTAAGTGTAATTTATTTATAGTAATGTTATGACTATATTTTTGTAGACATATAAATCTGAATACTTATCATTATCACATGCAAACTAGTATCAAAATAATTGAAGTAACATACGTTATCTCAGTAACAAAAATATAATTATGGAGATTATAAAGGAAATTGGTGGTTGATCAAAATATACGGGTCTCTTAATGAAATTAGCTAAAAGTTTAACCACCTGTTCCGAGTGGGTACCTCGGGGGGCGGGGAGCGGGGTGACGTTGGCTCTTGCCGAAATTTACCTACTTGCCTTAATTAGGCTTGTGTAGGCTTACGGGCGGTCATTTTTCTTGTTTAGCCCTAATTGATAAAGGGCGGGTGTCAGCCCTCGCGGACCACATCAAAAAGGCTGCACCCAACGCTCTTGTTTATCTGTCAAGCCTCGAATGTCTATAAATTAGATAAGATTAATTTGTAGTTACTATCAATTTATGTTACCCCTTCGTGGTAATAATAAATAAATATATAAATCCTTTTTACAGTCATAACTTCTCACTGGATTACTATATGAGTCGTAGGTGTCATGGATAGATAAAGAAGATTATGTATACATTCAGGCATAAATGTAAATTTAAGTCTCCGCCTAACCGGGAACCAACCCCGGAACCTCCTGTGAGTTGTACTATATGTTTAAGGTTACACCGAGAGGCGTCGTTGACTAATTCAGAAAAAAAACTTATTATTATCGTTTTTGATTGTAGAGAATCAATAATAATAATTGAGTAAATAAAAATTAGTATTATAATTTTGTACAGAGAATAATTTCACATATGAATATAATTTACTCTATGAATATTCATCAATCGTCATCAATCAAAATCCGGTATAAATAAACAAAGAATCAATTTAATCAGGCTTTAGCGAAGATTAATTCTCATTGAACATATATTTTTAGAAAATTCAATACTGGCATGCATTGCATACGAGCCGCCTTTTAAGTGGATTGAATGAAAATATTAACAAATTGGCCCGTAGCTGGATTAAACAGTAAATTCTCATATCCTCATATTAACGTTTCCCCTTTAGTGAAGGGTGACTGGCCCTGGCCCGGCGCAGGGGATGCAACCTCGGCGATTGCGTTAAATAAGCAGCAGTATTGGATTAAAAACGAATTATATGCGTAATACTCGTTCAGTTTACGATATTGTAACACGAGTTAAATCGAGGAGATCTTTCTACGGAATTTATTAACCTAGCATGCCTTCAATAGTTATGAAATCTCAATATATATAAAGTGGTTACACAATTTCTAGGAAATGGTGAAAGGCGATATTATTTGATGAAATTTGCTTTACCTTTGGATATAAATGCTACCTGCGGTATTTTTAATGAAAAAAAAACATGGTGCACCTGATCATGGAAACATCTGTAACCTAACCGTAATTTGTCATGATTCATTCATTATTTCATTAATGACTTGTTACTTTCGAAGAATAGTCATCAGATTTGTAAAACACAGTATTCTTCAGTAACAATCAATTGTTTCACAAGTGTTACGATGCTAACGTCGTACCATTTGGTCTTTACTACTTTGTGAAATTGATCTAATTATATGCGACGTTTGTTTTGAGGACTATAGTAAAGGTTCTAACTTTATAATGTGGCAAAATATGTGGCATTCTGAAGTTTTTAATATTTATAAAGTTTCATTTCAAAATATACTTACAAAACATTAGAAACGGACATACATATAGAGATGGATACGTTGTGCCAACCATAAAAAGCTCTATCACCTTCCGAACTAATAAAACTTGCACTAAGAATTGGAAATCTTTTCTCTTCTCCATTATTGAAAGTTGATTGAACTTCTCAAGTCCGCTGCTGAAGCTATAGCGCCAAAAGTAAGTATCAATTCGAGAAAATATAATATCTTACAAATAAACATAAAAACGTACGAAACAAATTTAAGTTGAAAGTTTTCTTGTGAAGATCGGTAAGGTCGGGTGATTTGATTTGGTCTCCGAAGCCCCATTCGACGAATTTCTTTTTGAGGGTACGGCCGTGTCTACAGAACTGCCGTAAGACCAATATTGCCAAGGAAATTAGTTTATGTAAAATGTAGAACAGGAACGAAAAATATCTAAGGTAAAATACTGTTGGAATATTGAAATCAATTCAGTTTGCAGGTACTATTGCGTTAGAAGTCATCTTTGCGATATAGAATTATTGAAAGGGGCGACTAACTTTTTCTTACTAAGCTTTTTATATCCATTTTCAATGTAAGGCTGTGGGACCAATATATTGTTGATATGATTAGAACGCTGTAAATAGTAAGAAATCAAATCGGCAGTCTCTATTCCGCCGTAAAGCAATAATTGCGTTTTGGTTAAAGAGGCATGATGATCACTTGCAAGCAAGGCGTTCTTAGTTACCTACGCTTATGACGCCTACGACAGCTACTTTTATTTGGTACAAGTGTTTATGTTCCATTTGCCAGCCATTACGTTGCAAAAGTGAAAGATGTGCAGATCGGTTGGTATTGCGCGATTGCATGTCAAATGTCAGCGTTTTGTTGGTAGCGGCCACTTGTGTCGTGAAGCGGCCACTAGCCACACTGTATGTGGTGTGTCTATATAAAATGTATGAAACCTACATTCCACAACGCAGTGGTCGCATTTTGTGGTTGCGGTGAGAGGCCCGTGTACGGAGTGATAGTAGATAAGTTTCAAGGCATATTAATATTTAATGTTCTCTACGGGGAATGATCGAGGCTAACTTTTACTTTGTAGCATCAAAGTAGCTTACGTAACTAAGGTAGATTTTTATGTTCAAATAGCAAACGAGCTGGCGGTCACCTAATGTTGTGTAGTCGCTGTTGCCTGTACATCCAGATGCAACCTCAAGACCGATTGAAGTTCTATCTCAATTCGTACGGAGATGTATTAGTCTATTAAGATAGTTCCCTTACTGCCAAGTGTCGACGGCAAAAGTAATTGTAAATGATCATTGCCGCCCATGTGTATTTTTAATCAATACTAAGTACGATTGAAATCCTACCTGAGGTTGGGAGATGAGAGTCTCGGCGCTTTGATGATTATTTACATAAACAATTTGAATTTAAATTATTTATTAACGCTTAAGTGAACCCACAAGCAATTAAATTATCTACATGGATGAAAATTCACCGCTTATTTCCACTTAATCCCTGAATGTAGCATGGCGTGTTTAGTTGTTTGTTATTTAATTAATCATTTAGCGTTTGTAAAAATTGTATACACTTTATAAAAAGATGTAAAAAATAGATGCGAAGTTGTATTTGCAAGATAGTAAACTCTATAATTGATAAAACAAAAGTATGATAGTTTTTATTTAGACTAGTTTTAAAAAATGTAGGTAACAAATTATCAAGAAGTTAAGGAGTCACAGTCGCTGTCACCAGTGGCCCTAAATAGTGAAATAGCCGTAACTAAATTTGATAGATATATCACCACACCTTCTTTAAGTACAAAAATAAAAATAGAAAACCTCGCAAGTGCGTCTCTGATTACGTACAATGAAGGTTTCTGTAGTCATGTATAAATATCTCAAATATGTCTCAAAATATAGAAGAGATTTATTAAAAAAGGACTCTATGACTAAAGTTATAGAAGGGGAGGAGGGGGACTAAATATTGTTGATTTTGATGTATTAGGATTTTTTTTCAATGTTTATTTATGTTACGTGTTTGTAGTATCACTTATGATTAATTAACTATCCTTATTTTATTGTCCGTAATACTTAAAAACAAGGCAACCTTACATCTGAGGAGCTGTAACGTACGTACTCAGATAAGATTTCAGTCTTACTTGAGGTCGTATTCTCGTGTCTGTGGGCTGAATCCACTATTTAGATGTTAATCAGATGACCTAAATGCTTGTTTTCTATTCGTTCAACTTAAAAAAATCATTGCAATTGTATAGGTATATAATACCTGTAAAGAGATGTAATAATTGTAAAGGTATATCTGTAGAGGAGTATGAAATTAGTGTGTGGAGCGGTAGAATAAGCTGACTATGACATATGGACAAACAGAGAGGTGGATAATCGGAGATAGTAAAGAAAATAATAAGGGTTTATTTTGTTCTCATTTGTTTACGGAACCCAAAAACCAAGGTGGCATGATGCCAACTTAAGGATGCGTTCTGCAGCCGCCATGCATTCAATTATGTTTCAACCCTAAAATATTAAGCGATGTGTCTCGAATACAAATTAGCTAAATAAATCAATACATGCCGCTCGCAAGGAAGATTTGTTTCGTTAATCCCGGAAAAGCCGTCCAACCCGTTTATAATCACATAAAAGCACTGGGTTTTTGTGAAAGCTAAATCGTTTTCAATTATGTTATTGTAACACCTATTAATGATTCTGTTACATATTTTGGATTATACAAATGTGTATAAATAAAGAAGCATTAAAATTATAATATTTTACACGAAATTAAAGTAGCAAACGAACGAGCCTGCAGTCCATCTGATGGTGACTGCTACAGCCGCCAATTGGCAGTTGTGGTCGTTCCATCTTGAATATGAGTTTCATGTTATCTGCTCTCTGATATGTTGCGTCTTCTGTAAACTAAGAATAAATTTATGATGTAAATAAATGTAGATGTAAATAAATTTATGACGTCACCTTCCTATCGAATCGCAAGAATTACTTGAGGCTAGAAATGGTTTTAACGTTGGTGCCTCGTTCGTTAAATCGATGACATCTTTGCGGGTTATGTCATTCTTCTGCGCTAATAGATGAGTTTTTGATACGCATATAATTACGAAAATTTAGTGATGCATGCCAAGGCTTGGAACCTAGTCCCTTTTTTAGATACCGGAATCTTACCACTTGGCCATCAAGGCTTATAGAAATACATGCTACTTATGTGGTCAAGTCAAACAAATTGCACATCTTGGTTAATATTGTCTTTATAGCAACACATTGCTAATACAGAAATACAAATACAGACGAGCAATTAGCTAACAGACAATACGGATATTGTGTACAAGTTGGGACTATTCACGGTACGGCCGCACGGGATGGGGGCGCCATTCCAGTTGATGTGCGGCCGCCATTGTCCGAGTGCGAGCATGTGGATTTGCGACACGGGACCGCACTGTGCACTCCAATAGTGTCCGGTTATTATATCGACACGTGTGTGCAATAGTCAGCGTGGTGGAATATCAATGTGCCTGTTTCAGGGTATTCTTGATATTACAAGATTATGTTTATACAATAGGTTTTATAGATTATCGTAAAACATTACTTGTGTTTCGGTTGGAGAGATGCAGTTGCCGGCTACCATCTTAGTCCTCAGAAGTAGCAACGTATCTACGTTTGAGCTCAGATAGGATTTCAGTCGTGTTTGTAAGTACAAACCATACATTTCAACATACAACCGTACGTGGATGTCTATGGTCTGCGGTTACTTCACATCAGGTGGTTTGCTACTCTTCTCACATTAAAAAGGTTGCAAATAACGTCAAATACTAAGCTAGTTTTAGTGGCTAATTTTCATGCGTGTTTCTGTGTATCGAAAGGTTTAAGTCTAAGGGTTTAAGCAATTGTAGTTCATTCCGGCTGCTATCAATAGATGACAGACTTTTTGTCTTAGCGCAAGTTATATGAATGGTTTAGAAATATCTACTAGAATATTGTTTGTAATAAACAATATATATGAAATATGTAGCAAACGAGTTATAGGTATAAGGACACTTTAAGCGATTGACGCCATTCTCTAAATCTATGCATTCGTGATTGAGTATGAGTACGAAATTTATTTTTACTTACTGATGCTTAAATCCTAACTTTACACACTGCGTCTCCCTAATGGGGTACTAGCCATCCGGTGGGGAGTCTAAGAGGCATTTAATCTTGCGTTGAATTATGTGTTGATGTCGGAAGCCCGGAAAACGCCCGCTGTCCGCGCCTCAGTAATTTTAGTTTTTATTATTATTTGTCCCTTTTAGCGACAGTCAGACTTTTACTTTTTATCAATAAATCAATGTATTTACCCATTAATATAATGTGAATATATCTTACACGAATTGGCAGGATTTAAAAGACAACATACTTTGTACATAGTTATGTTGGCTATTTGTGTTTG
>DWON01001104.1:0-26381 GCA_018251015.1 Phocides pigmalion okeechobee | reverse complement strand
ACCTCCCCAACCGAAACACAATACATGAAGAACATGTTGCTTTACGGCGGGTTATGAGAGTGGCGGTGGTACCGCCCGGGCGAGCTCTAACGGCTCTACCATCTTTTAAATGAATCCTTTCTGATGAATCCATACATATAATAGAACTCTAACTGATCGCCGTCTTAACATGGCAAATATGTATAAATTTTAATGGGTTTCCTTTATACACGCAAGAAAAGTCTGTATGTTTGTGCACGCTAATCTCAGAAACGGCTTATCCGATTTGAATACAGTTTTCAAGATTGTGGTGGGCTTCACTTAATATTTAGTGTTTTTTTTTCATTTAAATCGGTTAACAAATAAAGAAGTTATGTCAATTTACGAAATTTAACGAAGTCGTGGGCCCAGCTAGTAATAATAATAAAATTAGCAACTCTCATAGAATAACATAAAAACATTATATACAAAACCATACAATCTATTCCAGATTGATTCGAAAAGTGTCTCAGCGTAAAAAATGTATAATTAGTACGAAAACTGTAATATGTTTCCATCGACGTATTCAACGGATAATTCCAAGATTATGCATTGAGTTACTTCCTAAAATATCGAACGAAACCTTATCCAAAGCACATCTATAAATCTTATCGACAAAGCACTTTTTATCTATGTGTCCGTAATATTTAACTTAATAAGGAATGTATCTTAAGAATGTTGACTAAATATTATTAGTTATAGGTGTATAAGTTACTTACTTAAGTTAAGTAACTAAAAGAGAAATGAGCACTATATATTGCCAACAAACCGTTCTACACTTTGGCCGAATTTATCTAAATGTTTATTGATATTGTTCGTATAAAATAAATTTAAAAAGGTTCATGTTATACGGCTTTTAGAATTTTGTACAAAACTCTCAGGTGTGTAGATTTTTCACAATTTTTTCCGGGACATACAGACTTTTACCTTTGTTAACAAGAAGTTCGCTTAATAACCATTAGTGTTGAAAGGTCACGTGTCATTTGCTTGTTATTTGAACTCTTTCTTGTCTAAAAACGATAACAAACTTCCATGAGGGTTTATGTCAAAACTTGCCCGTTGAGTATCTCTCCCGAACTCATTAGTCGAGAGTTTGAGTCTTCTCGAGTTGTTTTTACTATTCGCGCGTGTCCGCTAAGTATGAAAAAGTCAGCTTTTCCCTAGTTAGTAACCACTAGAGTTAGTGACGCAGTCCACTTTTGAAGTACTTTAGAGAGAAAAAATAAATACTATAGCGTCATTACTCGGGAAAATGACATTTCACTCTTTTTGTTTCACTTAACCTCAAATCTGTTAGGCACAGTCCAGAATGGTGGGCAAAGACTTCTTATTTATCAAATTGAAGTGGCATACGAGCGTGCAATCCAACTGCCTGTAAGTAAATATTTCCGCTATCATAATACTGTATGCTACACTGTATAAGATGCTTATAAATAGAACACTAATCGTTTTTTTATACTTACGTAAAAAAACGTATTGCTCATCATCAAACATGTTGCTCTATACAATATATTCGTAGTAAATCATATGATGGAAGGACGCACGCAATTTCACAAATAATTTGATCTGATTTTAGAAAGCGCAGATGTATACGTTCAAAAAGATAAAAATCATGTTATGGAAGTAAAATAATTCTGTATGCTTTCGGATTGAATATCGGTAAACTCAAAAGCAAATATGATCCTCATATATTTTGCTCTCCATTCAAATGGGATATGATATTTTTGGCTTCCCAGTTTTTGGTTTCCTAGAAATATGAAAGCGTTTTATTTTTATTTGCATAACGGCTCGAAGAGTATACATATTGGTTTTCCCGTGGGTTTGCTAGCGGCGTAATCGATATTACAATACATTCTGATAAATTATGCATCTCTAATTTAACCATATCTTAATATGATTAATTTAACTGAACGTTAGGCAGTATGTCTTTTATAGAATCGTGGACTATGCATTTGATCATGTGATGATCTTTAGCAAAGTTGTTATGCATGAGCCCGCGAAGGTTTCTGAGTTAGTACGACAATTTTCGACAGATGGCGCCCCTGTCGTTCCAATGAAATTTATATATTGCCATGACAGTTCATGCTATTTCGAATTTAGACCAAAGAGTATTTTTTTCGAATTGAACAAAATCAATAAAATGTTTTAAAATGTAATTAATATTTGTGTAATGTTTTTCCTTTTTTTTATTTATTTTAGTTGGTGGGGTAGCAACGCGCGCAGGGTACATCTAGTATTATATATTAGAAAAAAATCTATAAAAAAAATTAAAATGTCAAATAAATTTAACATTCTATTTTATCCTTTAAGGTTGGAATTTCTAAATGCCTTCCTTAGTCCTAATTTACGGTATATAAGGAATAAGCAAAACATCAATATTCATTATGAAACGGTTTTGTCAGTGCATTGTTCTCTAGATCAGTAAGTCTTCCTCTTTGATATATAAGTCTTCTTTTCATATTATATGTATAAAAATACGTTTAATAAGAAAAGTGTTACTTAAATTGTAATATTAAATAATTTCGTTACGAATCTATACTACCAACTTGTTTAAAGCAACTTAATTATTATATTTATTATATTATATTTTAATATTCACTGTGAGTTAATTGAAATTGATGAAAACCTTCCTGTTGTTAAAAAAATAGTAAGCTGAAAATACGTTTCATTTTATAGGATTTCATCCAATTTCCCGTTGGCCGCTCTGTTTCCTGTGAAGTGGGTGAGACCACATAAATGGACTTTCCACGTTGAATTATACAAATTTAGCAATAATAATGCCCGTTTTCATGTTACAAATGTTAAAAATGTGACGTATCTTTTCTATATCACAGACCCGAAATAATTATGACTTTTCTAATTTACAACAATTTTTAAGTATGTATAAAGTTTACCAACATATATTATTTTATAAACTTGTCATGAATTTCTCACTAACTTCATTCCAGCCAAGATTCGTGACACCTTGCGAATAAAGTGGTCGTATGTATAGTCGCCGACTTATTACCGTGTTCATAAGAACTTAAGAGGACTTACTATTGCGGGCTATGGCTCTAAGAAAATAAGTTTTATTTTAACGAATTTATTAATTTTACTTTTTCTTAGTATTATTATTTAAGTTTAGTTTACTTTGACATTAGATTTTGGTTGCATATTAATTTCATTTCGTTTAATAAAGAACAAAATAGATTCGTGTATATGGCAAATGATGCTGTTTATATTTTTATCTTTAATATTAGTGTTAAACAACACATTTCTAATTTTTGTAACTAAAAAAGTTTTCTTATCAAATCACAGATATCATTATATACCGACTATGTTTGACAATGCCCTATAACTTCTGTAGATCGTGAACCATCGAAAAATGTAAGTGACGTTGAGCGTTATCAGTAGAAGGAAGGGTGACTGCTAAGTGCAAAATTTTGAGTATTTCCTTGACTTGAAGAGTACGTTAAGCACTTAGGTGTGGTTATTATAAGTAGGTATTTAAGCTTTGTACGAGTGGTTTAAGGTCATTTGAAAACAAAAGTATTGGAGCAGCATAGTGGAATTTGCTTTAGACTTCTCCTAGTAGCAGAGACCAATGTTCAGCAGTGGAATATTAAAGACTAGTCAGTGTTCGGCAGTGGAACGAAAGGGTTATCAATGGAATGGAATGGAATAAAAAAACGTTATCAGCTCAACACTGGGACATAATACGGGTCAGCAACGCTCGGTAGTGAGACATTTAAAAGTCGTCAATTCCCAACAGGAAGAGAAAATAATAATTGCCATTGCCCAGTACTGGGCCTACTAAGGACTTCTGTCAATTTTCTCGCGTCTCCTCTACATTCCGAGATTACGAGCAAGTAACTGGAAATTGACATAAATAATGCAACGTACATCTCGCGACGAAAGCGTCTCTATGAATATGTACCTAGATTTGAAGCATACATATATCCATATGTAGACATACAGATTTTTCATCGTTGTTCGTTTTAAATAAATATGTCGCACTGTTTAATGTTGTTACAATAGCTAACGAGCGTGTAAATCATCTAATGTAAAGTGATCTCCGCTATGGACATCGATACAACCTTAAACAAGACCGAAGTCTAATTGTGAAGCGTTTTGTACTTCTAAGGAACAAATTGTCCTCCTTGTCAATTACTAGTTGGTAACAAGTGGTACAAGAATAGTTTTGTTTAAAGTGACAAGAATAGCAAACGAGCATGCAAGCCCCTTATGTTAATTAGTCGCAGCCCATAGATATCCATG
Source organism: Phocides pigmalion okeechobee (assembly GCA_018251015.1). Lineage (NCBI taxonomy): Eukaryota > Metazoa > Arthropoda > Insecta > Lepidoptera > Hesperiidae > Phocides > Phocides pigmalion. The sequence continues at coordinate 22,106 of DWON01001104.1, read as the reverse complement.
TACAACACACACGACTGAGATCCTATCTGAGGTCGAACGTTTCTACTCATGAGGACTAAGATGGTCGCCTCGCTTCAAAATGCAGCCAGCAACCGTACCTCTCCAACCGAAACACAAGTAATGCTTTACGGCAGATTATGAGGGCGGCGGTCGTACCTTCCCGGTCGAACTATAGTTCTACCTATCAACGATGCTGATATTGAATTTATGTGGGCAGTGAAAAAGGTTCATAGTAGGCATTTTTACAAAAACGTTGAGAGCATCTGGTGTTATTTATTGTTTAGACTGGCTCACGTAGCTAAAACTTCCTAATTGCGTTGAAAACAGCTTTAGCTGAAATAGGTTGATAAAATGGTGAAGGGAAAATATGAAAACTTTTATATTGGAGGCGAATCGTCTGGTTTTAATTTTCATTATGTGGTTTCGGCGATTTTCTTATTTGTACAGAAGGAGGTTATTTAAATTTACCAAAGAAGGACTCAGAAAATGTGATTGTAAATGCTCTGAATATCCTGAACCTTAAACGTGCAACCTCAAATAAAACTGATTTAAAAAGAGTGCCGAGATTTTTTTCCGCCGGCTTTTTTCTCCCGGTCAACCTCAGCCAACAAGGCGTTCAAATCTGATATACTAATTTTACATTGTACCCTTGACATTAATTAAGTGTATGTAAATACCTCACAATAAAATAAAATATTTGAATTTGAGTCCCGTCTGATGTCGTGTATAGAAGCGTTATTACTCCTGACTACTGATACATTGCCTCGCTTATCTGGCTTATCCGATGATAAGTATATACTCTTGAAATCCTGAAATTTCTTATAATCCTGAAATCTGCATGGAAATCGTTACATGCAGTTTTCAGAATTATATTGTGATGTTCTTCACTTAACATTTAGTGTTGTTTTTCATTTAAATCGATTAACAAATAAGGAACTTATGTCAATTTAATTAAAAATTGAATATTAATTTTCAACTGACATTATTATCATAAATTTAATTTTGAAATTGTATTTTGAAATTGTACTTGTATTTTTTTGTTTTCTGTATTTAATTAATTGATTGATGATTTGATTGATAATTTGACTTGATAATTTAAATGTTAATATTAAAATCGCAAATTCCTTTTATATGTATTGTATGCCCATTTGTGGCGGGAATATGAAGGACTGCTAAATTTTTTTACATCTTTGTACTCATACTCCACGATAAGCGATTTGATTTGATTTGAATTGAATTTATATCGCGGGCACAGCTTGTGTACAATAAAAACTGAATTAATATTTTATATATATTTCGATTGAAGATCTCATTTCTCATAAACATATTTAATACAGAGTTTGGCTTCCATTTTATGCCTCAAGTGGTTCAAATGCCTAACATTATACCCGGGCATAATAGCTTATTTATAGCGATTTATATCGCTATAGCGATACAGGCGATGCTCGAATAATTAGCGGAGTAATGTAAAAGCTAAATCCATTCATTGTTTATTGCATGGCCTAATACAACGCTTGTTTATAGCTGTAAACATTAATTCCGATGTTACATATGTATGTAATTACTATATTATAAATAAAAAATAATAGAAAGTAAAAATATTGGCTGGGGAGTTGCGGTCGCTAGCTACAATTACACACAAGGCAATTATCTTCGTCCTCAATAGTAGCGATGCACCAACGTATGACTATGACCTCAGACATGAGTCCTGTTTGAGTATATGGATGTCCATGGGCTCCAGGTAAAAGAGGTCATGCATGCTAATTTATGATTCTTCTTCTTAAAAGTGTCATTGATTAATTTAAAAAGATAAATAAAGCATAACCTAAACAGGGAATCTACAGGGAATCTGTGCTCATCGGGCATGGTGCCACGAGTAATAGCCGTATTCCTGCGAATAATAACAATTACTGTTCTCTGCACGAGATATGAACCACCCCTCTTGTCCCCAACAGTGTGACTTTAGTATTTCGCTCTATATATTTTTTTCTGACAGTGCCAGTACTGCATTCATTCTGCCGAAGATCTGCCATTGCCACATTCATTTATCACGTGAAGTGATAAATGAATGTGGCAATAGCAGATCTTCGGTCAAACCGTACTGCGCTTTAGCGGAAATGTGTTTTCATAAGTTAAATTATATGTAAGGCGAATTCAGTTGGGATTTCTCTTTTAGATGAAGTTGGTTATAGATGTCCATGGGTGTCTAAGACTGTTTTTCATTAGGTAGACTGAAAGCTCGTTTGCTGCTCCAATTTCATAACAATTAATATCATTTGTACAAATACATTTTTCTATCAGCAGCACTTAATCCATAAGTTGATTCTTTCTATATCGGTATTTTATTTAAAATCTATATAAATTTTTGTAATAAATGACACTGTATTCAAAGAGAAAACCACTAATACGCATCAGAGCAATGTGATCTGATGCTCGGCTTTCTATAGTTTTGGAGCAATGTCTAATAATGAGACAATAAAACTAATTGTAGAAGAAGAATACCTGTCTAAACCGTCTAACGCTTGTAAACTACCATTAAAACAAGTTCATTACGAAGGGATGCACAGACAAACAGTAAGAGAAGGTTCGAGTTTGATTACAGCGATAGAGAGGTTACGGCGACAGGTTCAGGTAATTTGAGTTAACCAGAATTAGCCCCGATTACAGTGAACAAACATTCCTTACCGAAAGTTATCTAAAGCCGTCCAAGTTACAATGTGCAATTAACATTCCGCTTTTGTCCGCGCGCTAATGAACCGCGCTGAGTTGACAAACAGCTACGCTAAGACCAACTTCGGATATTGCTAATTAACTTCATCGAGTTAATTGTGTGTTCACATGACATCTTATGGGGTTCAAGGTTCATCTTAGTGGGCGAGTGTGTTTTTTTTCATATAATTTTAATTGAAACAAATATTTTGTGAACATATTATTATTTTATTATATTTCATATTTTATATATTTTTCGGATATTTTTCGGAGTTGTACCTATTTTTCAGATTTTAAAAGTATTTTTAACGGATACCGACAGAAACTTAGCGCGATCTTGTAATGTTAAATAATCATTATTTAACATTATTAATATATAGTTATACAAACAATATTTTTGCGATGAAATGGAATAAGAAATTGGTCTATAGTTAATATAAAGGATTTATTGAGTACACGAAAAATATCACGCGAAGCGTTTTTATACAGAAATATCCAATAAAATCAAATGATTTTAATCTGTTGTATTCGCAATATTCGCACTCACCTGCGACCTTCTTCAAACTGTGTAAGGAACAATGAGAAATTGAACGTGCCGCTAGTCTCCGAGCGCTAATGAACCGCATTTCGCTGACAAACAGCTTCGCTAAGAGCTACTCCGGATAACACTAATTAATTCCATATCACGAGGTGTAAGGTGATAGCGGCTTCATAAGTATTATAAAATACTTATGAAGTATTTACACACAAAATACTTCTTGAAGATTTTGATTTTAATCGACGTAGTTATTAAATTATTTTTCAGTGTGCTCTGAGAACTAATTTTGACGGAAAGCATTATAACGCCCGATCTTGTTAAGAGCGCGATATTATCAAATTAAAGTACCAATTTCAGGAATATTATAAACAACATATCATTTTAAATAAAAATAATAGGCAAAGACAGACATTAAAGTAGTCGTTGCAATGATAAAAAGTATTTATCGAAAAAAGGAAAAGGATACTCATTCTCCACAGTTATTAATTTAAAATATCAAGCACGGGTTTTATAGAGAATGCGATCTATTCACTAATCCGCTATATTGGCAATCACCTACAATCATCTTCAAGTAGTCTAAGGAATAATATGCAATTAATACGCTATCATTATCTGTGCACTAATGAACCGCGTTTCGCTGACAAACAGCTTCGCTAAGACCATCTTCTGGTCGAAACTAAGGCTTTCTACACACGCGATTCATTAGCCGACAAAAATTGCTTAAGCGATAACAATTTATGCATCTTCTGGAACAAAGGCGTATTGGCGCGTTTTTTCATAATATTTTCTATATTCATATGCCAATTTAAAGATTTCCCTTGTGGTGAATACCATAGGCATAATAAAGAGTGTATGAACAGTCAGACCCAGAATAGAAATGTAATTTTGCCTGACCAGAGAATCGACATTGAAATACAATATGTCAACCAGGTATGGTAATCGCTATAATATATAACGCCTTCTCTGAGTGAAACTATTTTAGAAGCAATTCAAGCTATCGATATTCATAGAAGCTTAGGTCGTAGGTATTAAATACGCTATTAATCCAAACTAGTGTCCCAGCTATGTTTCAACGGAGTCCACAAATCCAGCCATTTGCCCAATGGAGATTGCTTTAATTCCTATTCCAATAGCGATTAAATAGATAGGTATTATTATCGAGACGCCTAGGCTTTGCCTTGTGACGTAGTTAGAATTTACCAATAATATCTTTTTTAATTTGTTGTTGTAGACTATATACAGAAGTAGACTATATGCAGAAAATGAACATCTGCAAACAGTTATATAGTTTAAAGGTGTGAGAGCTATAGTTCGAACGGGGATGAACCATCGTCGCCTTCATAATCCGACGTAAAGCATTATTTTACTTCGGTTGGATAGGTGCGGTTGTCGGCAACACTTTAAAGCGACGGGACCTTCTTAGTCCTCAGGAGTAGCAACGTATCTACGTTCGAGTTCAGATTGAATTTCAGGAGTTTGTAGATGTTCGTGGATGTCTATGTGCTGCGCCTGTTTGACGTCAGGTGGTTTACATGCTCGTTTACTACTCTTCTCACTTAAAAAAATCACATTACAAAACTATGAAATTTTCGATTTTTTCTCTGCTATAATATAAATGTATTGTATGTAAACCTTCCTCTTGAACAACTCTGTCTATTGATGGAAATCGCATTAAAATCCGTTGTGTAGTTTGAAAGAATTATACGCAGTAAACGTAGACAGGCGACGGGAAGCGGCTTTGTTTTACGCTGTGTAAAGTATTATGGGTACTACACCGAGCATGGAACGAAATTATTATAGACTTCAAAAAAGCAGAGGGTTCTCAATTTGGTTCTATTTCTTATATATGTTTAGCATACTATTTCATCATTCATTAATCGATATGGAAAAATCGTTTTATTTGCCTAGAAAGTCCTTCCTGTCTCCATTTAAATGTGAAAGAAAAACAACACTTCTACAGGCGGAAAAATAAAGAAAGAATTTTTGTAACGTTATGTTTCTATTGAATAATGTATTTAAATGCAAATAAAATATATTTGAAAGATATTAGCATCTCCAAGGATAGTAAAACTGCTGTGTACTATCCTTACTTAGATTATGTAAATGCTTAAAGCCAGTTTTGATTAAAATGATGTACAGTAGGTATATTTTATCGTGTTAATAATGTAGGCCAAAGTTCACTAGACACGAAGTATGTTTCTACGACGTAAGATGAGCAATACGGAGATGTCAAGGTGACAGATTTAGGTCAACGTTGTTAAGGATGACAATCGATACTCGTGTCTCAAATTGCCTCAGGATGCCTCAACTGACGTGTCATCGATCCTAAGCTTTGTAGAGGTTCGGGCGAGAAAAATGTTAAATCATCATTACCGGTACATAGTATAATAACATAGTACATGTAAATTCCGTGATGGTATTAATTTTAAATCATATCATATCGCATGCTTAATAGAATACTGACTCAACTTAAGAAGACCATTGTTGGGAAATCACTAATAACATCTTGCAATGAGAACTTATTCTACTTGTAGATTAAAACTGATATATCGTTGGGGCGGTAGTAATGCGTAATTTCTATTTAATTCGGACGGTAGACGGCATCTACCGTCTAGCAGAAGCCTGTATCTGTATATCACTCAATTCTGAACTATCTACTAATGAGTCAGGGTTCCATTAAGGATGCGATATGTGTTTGTTGACTGGCTAGTTCTTATGTGGTACTGATGGCTGGACTGTACACGTGTGTTGAGTGCCGGGCGGCAGTTCTGTTAAACCCCAACTATTAAAAGACCAATCCATTTGGAGAATAATTTATTAATTCTATACGATTAAAACGGTGCGGATGCGTGAGCTCCTTAACCGTCTTCCGATCTAGTGTTATCAAGAAGTGGCCAGGACCTCGTCGCCCAAGGCTTTTCTAATGACCCGAGAATCGGTTTCTTAGACTCGCCGCCTAACCGGAGTTCGATGTGCTGTGATGCAGGAAAAACCCATTTAACCTAACCACGGTACGATGCGCTGTGATGCAAGAAAACCCCATTTTTATAAAAAAATTATACAAAATGTCAAAACACAATGTTAAAGTTTTCAAGATTACTTGTAGACAGAAATTCTTATTGTCTGAAAGCCACTCTCATACGTATTTATGATTTTTTCTCGTTGCCCTTTGGGATAACCCGACTTGTTTTGAAACTATTAGAGCCTTTCTAGCAAGTTCGTCTCGGTCGTAAACCTTAGCAGTATATATTTTACGACCATAGACTTAAAAGTTAGACGCGTCCGGGGACTGAATATTTGTTTCGTTATTATTTTTAATTTGCGTGAATGACAATTTGTAAAATTTGGTACAAATTTTGCTTAGTGGCTTACGACCACAAAATCTTTGTTGGTATACAATGCCTTATATGGGCTAACAGCACAAACAAAATATTATACCACTTGTAATTTTTCAATCAATAGTAGGTTTTCTACTGTCTACGTCTCTTTTGAAAACATGTTTTATAATATATATTTAGTTAATCTTACTAACGTTTCAAATCCAATTGGTGGTGTCCGTCAGAATGGCCGGTGAACAGTCGTATTTAGCTCTCAAATAGTGTCGAAACATTGCTTCCACGTTGATTCCCATTGCTTCCAAAAACGAGTTGCTTTCTTCGTAATTTAGAATAAAAACAACATTTTAGATTCACCGGCCATTCTGACGTCTGGATGGCCGGTGAACATAGCGTAGCGTAATAACTATGCAGAATAGCTGAAATTTTCAAATACCAAAGATTGCTCCTCAGTTGCTTACTACATTATTCGTAAACTTATACCATACAGACATTTATAAAAACAAAATTACCATAAAAGTTTAATAAAGCGGCTATTGAAAATATAAGAGCAAATTGTGGGTTAAAAATATTGATAACTACCTTCCGATAGTTTTATGAGTTACTATTATGACGATAGATTGATTATTTTTGTATTAGTATATTTTGTGCCAGACATTATTTTGCGGTGTGGTTATTTTACTTATGCTAATAATTTTGATTGTAAAATATTTGTTTTATAATGAAATAAGGAAGAAAGTGTGAAAAATATGGCAAATAATAAGTAAATACGACTTTTCACTGGTCATTGTGACGCATACAATTGGTGATTAGTAATTTGTATTTGGTAGTTAGCAGTAGAACAGTTGGTCGTCTGGGGAGATACCACTGTAGTCTTTATAATCCGCCATGGAGCAACGCTTGTTTTGGTTAGAAAGTTGCTAAAGAGTTGCTTACAAGCGAGACAAACATGTAATTCCTCTATATCCACGTACGAACTAATGTGAATGTCTATGTCTATGGGCTGCAGCGACTACTTAACGGCCTGCAAACTCTTTTGCTATTCTTTTGACATAATACAATTTGACATAACTTACGTCTATCGTAACACATTAACAAAACTTAAACAGAACGTTATATAACGTTAAGAAATGAACATAATCTAAACGTAAAAGGAACAGATTACTCTAATAACGACAAGAGATTAGTCTCGCATTACTTACCTTTAACGTAAGCGAGATAAAAACGTCGGAGCGACATCTAAGGCAATTGCCGATAAGACTGACGATCGATATGCTCTGAACTCTGAGCCTCAAATTGCGCGCCCCATCAATCTAGATCATTGTCGCTCCTGGCGAGGTATACACAAATGTAGCAATTTACTACACGATCGACATATACCTAATTACAAAGTCAATAGAATTTACATGATTACATATCTAGACTTAATTGCATCTGGTATGATTAGTAGCATTGACCGACTGGTTTTAAGTTAGTGGATACGATGGTAATTAATAGATAATCGGTACGGTATTGTTGGCAGTACATGGTAGAGTTTATAGTAGTAGATATTGTTTTTTTTTACGATGGAAGAGCGAACGATCGTGCAGGTCTGATGTTAATGATCGTTGCAACCACATCCAATCTTAAACTGGAATGAACTACCGTGAACCCCCTCAACCGTTGGTGCGGGCTATGGTAGATGACGAGTGCAACCTTGAGTTCAGGCCCGACCACAGAGGATTTATTCAGAAACAAGCTGGCACGTCCCTGACGATGAAGCAGGGTTTAAGTTTTACCTGAAGTCGTGCTTACTTGCGATTCTACTAGGAGTAAGATATTTTTGCTTGTAAGTATACCGGCAGCCATTAATGAAAATAATTACTTCATGACAGATTATGAAGGATGCGTTGGTACTTTCCTAGTTGAACAACACTAATAACTATTAACTATAGCTCTAAAAATCAAAGAGAATAATATATAACTCGAGGAACAATTAAATGCTACAATAATACAAAAGAAATGTATTAAAAGGACAGCAAGATTGCTTTTGAATCATCTCTCAGGTAATCTCTAAGATGATGAAGACACTAAGATAATGGGAGTTAGTACATAAGTTAGTGATTATTAAATGGATCTGTTGGAAATTGTTTGATTTTTAACATAATTTAAAAGATTCTTCGGTCCATAATATGGAATTATTCGGATGCGTATACAAAGGTGTGATGGTTTCTATCTGTAAAAATATATTAGAATGAGCTTGGTTGAGTTCGAGTTTTTGAAACGTCCTTGTTATTTTAATTTTTATAATGTGTTTTTTTAATAATAATGCACACGTTTACATTTTTACTTTAAGCCGCTCATAATGTTTTAGCGATGAGAGCCTTTTTAGACACTGAATTTCTAAATTTTTTATTAGTGCTACACTACTTACTGTATGGACAGCCAGATTTTTTTAAACCTTATTTTTACTATTATTTAAAAGTGGAACGTTGTCTGCTTTTTATTTGTATGTATTTTTGAAGCGTAATCTTGTTTGTCACCAGCCTTACGTTAGGCTGGGGACCTATCATTTATTTATTTGTTAGTGAGGATTAGAGGATGTTCAATTCTAGTGAAACGGTTACTGTACAAAATGTTGGCGTACAAATATCAATATTATTTTTAAATATATTCGAATTCATAAATACATGTTTTTTGTGTCGTTAACTTTAGAGCATATTCTAAAGTGAAAAGTTGTAAATCTATATCAATTCAAATATTGTTTCACCAACGTATTTATACCCGCAGTTATTTTCTTTCTGACGTGATACTAATGCCTACGTATCAGCTGTTCCACTTAGTAGCTGTCACAATCCCGCCAGCTGCTACCAAGTTGAACGTGCTATTAACGTCGGCACCTTCTTTACGTCACACACATTTTTATAACTACAGTAGTGTCTATGATGTCATCCATGCAAAGTTTATAGAGGGCGCTATTAGTGACTACGTAAGAGAAATGAAGGCACCACAAATTGATTTTATCTTTTTTTAATGTTGGAAAGAAAACGAGTCCGATGTTAAGTCGTCTGTGCAGCCCATGGACATCTACGTCTAAACTCAATAAAGACTTAAGTCCTGCCTAACGTCGTGTATATACATTTTTATATTGTCATATTTTATTAGCTTTCAAAATATTTTTTCCGTGTATGTTTTTATTTTAAAGAAATGACACTACATTTATCAAAAATATTTCTACTATATAAAGACCATAAGTTGTGTCTTTTTGCTATGTAAAGGTTTTTCACTTTACCAAAGGTATACCTCCTTCTAAAGTAGGACAGTCAAATAGTCCTAAATTTTCACCTGGATCGGTCAGTTAAGTGTGGTTGTCGAGTACATTTAGAATCGAGGTTATCATTTTATTCCTTTAGACATAAAATCGTGCGAATGCACTGTCGTAAAGTTAAATTCTATTAAGGTTATATAACTTCTTGTTTTATAAACCCCGCTCCACTTATGCTTCGGCCATGAAACATGCTATAGAGGCTATTATGGGAAATGCGATACGAAATTTAAATATTAGCTTGTACCGTCTCTTTTGCGGGATGCTAATGCGAGGAAAATTGTTATTGAAGGACTGTCTGGGCAATTGTTACTCGTCAGCTTCTCCTCCATTGTCAAATACCGAAACAAGAATCGACATGTAATAGATAAATATAATTATAAATTATTTAATTACAAGTAACATATTACAACTTATTACTATCAGAACGCGATAACTCTCACTGATATTAGTAACACATGTCCTTTTTGTGTTTTATTAATCGTTTATTAACCTAAATGTTTAGCGGCGGTTTTTCAACCGTCGCTAAACGTTCAGATAGGATTTTATGTGGATGTCTATGGGCTGCGATTACTTAATATCAGGTAGTTTTCATGCTCGTTTGCTATTTTTCTTACATAAAAAGTTTATAAAAGCCTTATAAGGTCCTAAACATACATTTTTTCAACGCTCTTTGTTGATACATGCAGCTAAGAGCGAGCAGAGCCTTGTTTTTCGTGGCCCCCAAGTTACAGCCAGTAACTGTCGTATTCCTGCCAGCTGTCATCAATTCTAACATGTTATAAACTTCGTTAACTCGCTTACGCCATACATAATAATATCTTTTGCTATAGAGTGGTCTCTTCACAAAGTTAGTTTCTCTATTACGATATTAACACTGTTATTTAGTTTAGCTCCACATAATGGAGTTCACAGAACTCTTGGATAAATATTTTTCCTTTATTACGATGTCTAACTCCTAATTTTGTTTTTATTTAGTAATTATATCTATGTAGTAATTACCACAACAGTAATGTTTATCCAGGAGGGTTTGTCTTGTCACCAAGTCTTACTATAAAATAGTAGGATAAACGTAATATATGTATATATATTTTTTAAGGTTGTATGGAAAGTCCTTTATAAAATTTTTGGCCAAACCAAGCTTTCTATAAGATGTAATGTGGAATTAATAAATTTAGTTTTATGTAATATTTAACTGAATTCAAAAAAATCTGCACATCAGAACATAGTCAAATTTGATAATATTATTTGATAACACTATTTGTATAGAAACAGATATGAGGAGTTAAAAAAATGCAAATTCAATTTTTTGTTAGTATCATTTCATTCTATTGGAAGGAAAAGATCTAAACACGAAATTTACGCAAATCTGATAAAAAAGTTTTCATACAACAGGAATCAATATCATTACATTTGTAGAATATATTTGAAACAATATTGTATTTGTACGCATTTAGTTTGCAATTGATTACTGGTACACATATGTAAATAAGGGCACGGTTTAGGAATGGTATGGTTTTTTTCGTAGAGTTCTATAAAACTAATTAGTTTTTGTATATTTTTCAACCTTTGCTTCCTCCCCTTAATAAGCTAGGCCCATGAGTACCTACATATAAGAAATCATATTCCGATAGTATTTAATAGAATACAGGTATGTATTGTTGTTCCTGTACTAGCCGTGTTCAAAGGGAGTAATAGCTCTATAGCTGTGGTAACGGGCCGCCCGCAAAGCTATACGTTACGTGTTGTTTGTACATACGAATACAAACCGCAGTGGGTTTCATTCAAAGTTTCATTGCATGAACCATACTGAATATCAACACATTTTGTAAAACAATAAGTTTTCTCACGCATATGTCGATTTTATATTTCGTACAAATTGAAGGAAAATAAACGTTTTGAGATATTTTCGGGGAAATATGTCCGCTAAACAATTTTTAAGAGCGAATATTTTTGTGACGAACGACTGAAATATGTAGGATTTTTTTTAGGTTGGGGGAAACGTTTTGTATATGTAAACATGTAACTATGTATGAACGTATAAATATGTATGTACATATATGTGTATGTATTAATGTATGGGCGTACCTGGCATAATTCTCATGCTACTTAGTTCCCAGAATTAACTTTTATATATTTTTTACGAATCGTCCATTTGCGACAATAGTATGACATTAAAAAGTATACAGTTTTCCATTTCTAAACGAGAATATTTCATGTAGTTTTTTTGAATACTTTTGAATGAATACGTTTTGTTTCACCCTTCGAGGTAGAATTTCGAATATTTCTTACTAATAGCTCATTTAGGCAAAATTGAAGGAGTTTACCTCTCCGGTAGAACTATAGTTATCCCAACTTTAGATTTTCTGGCACTGTCAGACAACTTATCTTCTATATGTTATTTAATATTATTATTATTATTCTATATGTTAATTATATATTGTGAAGTATTGTATCTTATGAAGTTTATTTCGACATATTTTGTATAACGTGTTATGTAAACAGAATAGCTTGACAAGCGGTGGTAATAATATATTCCCTAATTCAACTACCTGAACAAATCACCCCGCATATCAACTAACACAAGCAAACAGTTGTTATTGTACACATACTGTATATGTATACAAGAACAACTACTGTACATTCATATTTACATATATACCTGATCTCTCCACTACGTAGGGAATATTCCTACCAAATTTCAAGTCAATCGACCTTATAGTTCCAGAGATATCGTAATGAGCGAGTTCAATAACAAGATCTCCTGTATATGCATATATGTACATATATAGGCGTATCAACATTTAAAGAAAATTAATACAAAATATGATTTAATTTTATATTACGGACAAAGCAAAATCGAATTATGAAGTCTCACTTCATCGGTCCCTGTTTCAGCAAATATAGGAATGCTTTCGGTTCCAAGTTACTTATTAATCCTATTTTTGTGGAGTGGCTGATATGAACTTCATATTTCTTTTAAAGTAATAACGTTTTCTTCGAACTTCGCTATATAATAAATCTGTTCATTTTCTCATTTCTGAAGACCTATTGAGTTTTGTGTAAATAGGTGGTCTTTTAAATTTTTACGTAATATTTGTTATCTATGTACACGTACCGTACATAATATCGTAAATATTACCTAAAATACTAATTAAAAAGTGTAAATTCAGTATTTTAATTATTTAATTCATGATACTTCTTGGCTACATTTTTTTATGTAAGAAGAGTAGCAAACGAGCGTGCAAACCATCTGATGTTAAGTAGTCGCAGCCAATAGATATCCACGCACAACCACAAACACGACCGAAATCCTATCTAACTTCGAACAAATGTAGATACGTTGCTACTTCTGAGGACTAAGATGGTTGCCTCGCTTCAAAGTAGTAGCCGGCAACTACACCTCTTCAATCGAAATACAAGTAATGCTTTACGGCGGATTATGAGGGCGGTGGTACCTCCCCGGTTGAACTACAGTTCTCATCTGTAAAAATAATAAATACAGTCCTTCCGCCTCAGTCTGTTGCTCCGCTTACTTCTTTAAAATCAAACAACGGATTTTAATATACTTTTCAGAAATGGAAAGAGCGATATACGCGGATGGTTCTGTCTACAATTTATACATATTTTACACAAAGTTAGCACTATGATGGTATTTTTAAAAGATGTAAATAACGTGAGGCGGAAGACGAGGATGTGAACGAGCGGTGGAGCGGGTTAACACTTTCCCTGCTGAGTACAATACCACTGTGTAATGCGCATGTAACGCGCTTGTGGTTCGTACACACCTGTGTTGTACGGACAAATCTGTATGGATTACGGGCGAACAAATGTGCTGTATTCACGTTGGCGCTACAAGACGGCGCGGATATTATGTCTGTGTATTTTTAGATACACAGATGCTAAAAAATGCAATATTTCTGTAAATTGTCGGCGTATCTTCAGTCTAACCAAATATGCTCGAGTTTCGCGCCGTGTCCTGCAACATTGACCCGGTCTAGTATATGAGCTCCGCATTCAAAGTGTTAAACACGGCGATGCCAAAGGGCACAGCTAGTTATTTACAGTTCATAACCAGTCTGTCTAGTTTATCTTCTCCTTCGAAGTTGGTTATTATAGTTGGTATAGTTCAAAAATGGCGGTACGAGACATGCAACTGGTTCGAAACATCGGCAATTAAAAGTCTTTAACCGTAGGCACCTGTTACATTCGTAGGTAATATATTGGGTAAATCTAAATAAAACTTATCATCATATATTAGAAACGTATAGATTTAGTCTCATTAGACATTTAAAAGAACGAATTATTGTAATATATTCCTTGACAAGCAGAAAGGTTAATACTTACATTTTATTAAACTTTTATATATCTAACCTTTCTCTGTGTTGCAAACTACAAAATTTCAAAGTAAGCTTAATATAAGCATGTGTTATGATATGGACATAAGACCGTATCAGTATAAAGCTATTATGCGAGGCAAATATATGAGTAATAAACTTTCTAACTTATTCCTTAGGGGCAGGAACGCATCTGTAATCGAACTCTGGCAAAACTCCTATATTAGTTGGGGTCGATTACCGCAACGGACGGAACTCGCATGATGTAGGAAACGAGCCACGGATAGTTCCTCCTTTCCATGCAAATGTGTTCAGACATTTTATTATTTACTTTAAAAAGTAACTGTGCATGTATGCCACCTAATTTTAAGTAATCGCTGCAGTCCATGATGACACGTCAACCTCAAATAGAACTAAAGTGCTGACGTCTTTAGATACGTTGCTACTCCTGAGGAGTAACATGGTCACCTCTTTTGTAAATGTAGCCTACAGCCGCACCTCTAACCGAAACACAAGAGTTAATTTTGAGGGCTGTAGTGGTACTTGTAGCGTCTGTACAATTATAAGGCGTCTAGTGTCCCATAAGTGTAGTGATTGACTACACTTAGACGTTTTGCTATGTAACGGGTACTCACGATTAACGCTTTTTAATTGCCCATACTTCGAACCAGTTGCATGGATCAGTTTATGTATAAATTCCGCGATGATATTAGATTAAAATCGTATATATTTACACGCACGTACTCCCTGTAGACTAAGGTACGACTGCACTTAGTTTGCAGTATTGACTTACCAGATATTAACAATTTTTTTATGTCTACCGCATGTAGTACAGTACCACGTCTGTCGAACTAGTTACCACTCCTACCTGTCTTCGATCTGACTTCGAATGTTACGGCTCCGAAGGTGTAACGACACACATGCAGATAATTAAAAGACAAATTGTTTAAGAAGAGTTTAAAATGAGTGTTTAAAAAGAGAAAATTACATTTATCTTTGACAAACAGAAAGATAGAAACGTACGGAAATAACGGAATTTAAGTGTCATTTATGCTATATTTAAGTGAGAGAGTATCTTTATGGTACCTAAAACATTACATATACACTGAGTCCATCTTGTAGCGTGTTAAGTTAATATTTATAATATTTAACTTTTTGATTCGCTTCTCCTCTTTTCTACGCTAGATGAAGCGCGTTTAGTTTGCAAAGCCTACTTGGTATTCAGTTCCGGTTTCAAATTGGACGTATGTTCCGGTTGGAATAAGATGTTTACGTCGGAAACTAGTACCGGGGGTGTGAAAGGCTTGATGCGAGTGCTATGATCAAACATGTAGAGAAAGGTGTTGAAAACATGTTTTAAAGTGGGAGAATTATACTTCGACCGGGGAGGTACCACCGCTCTCATAATCCGCCGTAAAGCTTTACTTGTGTTTCGGTTGGGGAGGTGCGGTTGCTGGCTACATTATGAAGCGAGGTGACCATCTTAGTCCTCAGGAGTAGCAACGCATCTACGTTCGAGCTCAGATAGGATTTCGGTCGTTTTGTGGTTTTGCGTGGATGTCTATGGGCTGTGACTACTTAACATCAGGTGGATTGCATGCTCGTTTGTTACTCTTCTCACATAAAAAATATGTAAATACCGTAAAATGAAATTAAATATTTGAATTTGAGTTTATTCATTTTTATTTCGAACCAGTTGCATGGCTCATGGTCACGGCTAAACTACGCTAGCGGGTAGAAACTGTTGACCGGTGCTAGTGATGGTTAACATTAAATTAAATTAAAAAGCGTTAATCTTGAGTACCCGTTATATAGTAAAATGTCACTTACAATACCTATAAAGTTCTATACAGTCCAACTCTGAAATCGATTACAGATGCGTGACCAGTCAAGAGGAATAAGACGGTTGTGTCGTTCAGAATATAAACAAGATAAAGAACGTAGAGCGGGGCATGGTGGTATAATAGAATGTCATGCCGTTTACCGTTGTGCTATTTGAGTGTTTGAGTAGGTATTAATCCTAAAATACGAGTAAATATAAGTTTTACATAGAAATACGAAGGTACATTTACAGTATAATTTGAATACCATTCACCGTAGTGCTATACGAGTCGGTATTAATCCAAAAGAAACGAATAAATATAAGTTTCATTTAAAAATACCAATGTAGATTTAGAATAAAATTTTAACGGCCTTGTTTGTCAAATACAAGGAACAAATAAAAACGCAAACAATTAAATAGTTTACAGGTACTCTTTACATCGCAAACAATCGAGCTGGCTTCACAATGATCGCCATTTTCAAGAGCTGCAACAACTTTTGACAGTTGGAGTCGGATTTTGGCGCCACGCCAGAGGCTTCGACTGCGAAGCTATCTCTGTGAGGAATAAACCCTTACTCAACACAATAAGATTGGAAATCCAGATACGCTGGTTTGAAATAACGACTTTTGGTTTCTGAATGCAATGTTGCTTGTACTAAAAACGAAAGGTAATATATACATAGCTTTAACGCAGAACCGTATTTCAATTACGTAAGAGTTCAAGTTTCAAAGCATTTTAGCACGCTCAGTTTATTTCGCGCTACATGTTTGTATCACCTTATCTCTGCATTTTTGTTTTTGGCAAATAAACCCTAAGTCACGGTTGTAAGGTGTAAATTCGAACGTAGCTGCTTGGTAGTTAATTTCTTTACTACCGTTTTCGTAGTTCCAGAGAACTTAATACTAGCAATTACACGGAACCCGCTCGTGTGAAATTCTGTTACGTGACTGAGTTGTTAGCGGAGTAGTGCTCCACTGACACCCTTGTTTGCTTTTTCTCGGTTATGTAATAACTAGGTGGAAGTTCTTTAATGTTTTTTGGTTGTAAACTTTTTCATGTAAAATATCAATTACCGCGCTTGAGGATACCATCGCTTCGTATGCCGTAATGGCAAGTGGTATGACGATCTCTTCTGCTATGACCCATCTCGACCATAACTATCTTATCCCATTTTTATATATGTATAGAATTCTTCTGTGCGTGAGTATGTCATTGAACTCCTCTTAAGCGACTGAATCGATTGTAATGAAATTCTTTCTGTGTCTTCAGGAGGATTCGAGATTGGTTTAGATGCAGAATTGGATCCAGTAGGTGGCGCTATGATATTACGCAAAATTAACATTTGTGTTTTAGCTTCAGTTCGGTAGAACCAGACATATTTTTTTCCAAAAATTGAATGGCACTTTTTTGTTCGGACCAGGACATCTAATGGGCCACTAATATTGTTCCTCTCAATAAAAATAGGGTAGTTGCGCTAAAAATAAGGTAGTGTGGAAAAAAATGTTGTCATCGAATCGGACGACATCATCTGACCACCACCCCACCTGCTTATTTCGTTTTACCTGAACTTATTATAAAAAGGGACTGTAGTTCTAGTCTAGGACGCATAACAAATGAGTATGCAAACCGCCTGATGTTAAGTAGTCGCAGCCCATAGACGTACAACCACAAACATGACCGAAATCCGATCTTATTTCGAACGTAGCCACTTTGCTACTCCTGAGGACTAAGATGGCCGCGTCGCTTCAAATCAACCGGCAGCCGAAACACAAGTAATGCTTTACGGTGGATTATGAGGGCGACGGTGGTACCTTCCCGACCTAACTGTAGTACCACCATTAAATATTACCACATACTTGATACTTCAAAACGGATATATTCATTAAAACTTCCTTAATAAACATATTTAAAAGCTTCTGCGTTATAAACAAACGCAGCGTCCAACTTATTAACAAGTTTATAAGCTGACTTCACCTCCACTTCACATCTCGGGGTTGAAACTCGTTCGCTAATGATGATATATGGTGTTTGGTGCCTTAATAAAAGGGTGAAGTTAGTAAATACTTCGTTGTTTTGCATTCTTAACTGTAAAGTTAACAAGTTGCAAAAGTACTAAAGTATTCTATCTTGATTATGCCGTGGTTATAGCTTTGTCATAAGCAGAAATCTTTGCACATTTAAATCGATGTGCAAAGATTTCTGCTTATTTCCGTAAAAAAAAGGAAAATTTCTTTGGTAAAAGGAGATCTCACTTTAGGCGAGTTCTTGTAGCCTGGAAAGCGGCCGTCCTCCGACAGTCACATTTCGGAGTTTATATATATATGCAAGATATTTACAGAACTTTGATAGCGTGATTCAGGATACGTGTGGTGCTATCTCTTGAAGAGTAGCGAAAGTCGTCACATTTCTACATTTACATCTCACTCACAATCAAAATATTTTAATTCGAAGTAGATTCTTTACAGAATTATATTCCTTTTTTTTAACGTGAATAAGCTGCTTCCGACTCCTAAGGTATTTCGTTTTGGAGCAGAATACAAATTACTTTTTCAGGCGTAGCAACGCATCTGTGAGTGTGAGTTTCGTTGATTGACTTCAACGAAACTCTTTTTTATGGAGTTGGTTACAGATGTTTATGAACACCAATGGTCACTTACCATCAGGTGCACTGCGTGTTCGTTTTCTACATCATTTTAATGAAAAATGAAGATGGTTACAGATGTGATGGCCAGACATTTTACCATCAGGTGAAAATGTGCTCCTTTGCTAAAACTATTATTTAAAAATGACATAAAAATGTATTTGTTTACTGTAATTGTAAATGTATTGTTTGATAATCGAACACATTATGAGTAATTCATAGAGTTAAAATATTTCTTTACTGAAAATTGAATGCGTAATTATTTCGTTAATATTTTCTTGATAATACCATTTCTAATTTATTATTCTACACACTGTAAGCGTCTGTTAATTTATTAATATGCTGTAATACCTTTGTTATGAACAGTCTAAAAGCGTTTGTTAGGAGATCTACTGTAAATCAACTAAAACAGACGTAAACAGGAAGCGTAGCATATTTTAACTAACATACGTTTGAATAATAGCTGATTGATGTTTCTTTTCCAATAAATATACTAACATAATTATGGTACCAAATAGTAATTATTTTACGCAATATTTTCTGATGTATCATATTAAAATAAATCACAGTACGATGTAGCGATTATATTAGAAATAT
Organism: Phocides pigmalion okeechobee; assembly: GCA_018251015.1. NCBI lineage: Eukaryota > Metazoa > Arthropoda > Insecta > Lepidoptera > Hesperiidae > Phocides > Phocides pigmalion. The sequence continues at coordinate 2,822 of DWON01001104.1, read as the reverse complement.
TGATATATTTTTGTAATCATTGTTGTAATGTTTTTATTTATATTTTAAAATGATTTTGTTATTTTTAAGAGAAGTAATTTAAATGTTAAATTACTGTCAAAGTTACTCAAAATTAACATAAATATCTTATTGTTCTAAGTAAAGTAACGATATTTATACTTTTTCGTTAACATGAAAAGGCTTAAGTATAAAGACCAAAAACTTTTAAAAAATAGTAATGTAGACAATTTGTTTTCATCAAACTTTTTTTAATATCGTAGTTACAAAGTAGTCTTATACAAATTATTTTTTTATCTCAGGCAAATCTTATTACTTTTAATAAGGCACGATATTTTTGCCTTTTATTTTTCCAAGCAATTTCATTTTTAATCTATGCTCCTAATATTATTTTTAATCTGTTGCTGTATTATCTTTATTAAGCCTAGTAAGCCTGAAAACTCTACTGAGGCCGTAAGCATTAGTTCTATATATACTAGCGTTGATAAGCAGATATTTCTAAACGTTACTCTGCACCAAACCATTCACTTACTGTATGGTTTAAACGTCACTCCTTCTGAAATAATAAAATTTGACATTAATCCTATGTTTCTGCGTGTTATTGCCCATAACAGTTTTATAGATAACGACTGCGTGTTATGTCCGAATAATTAATTTGAAGGGAATCTATTAGCATAATTACATTAAACTAACTTCTGCTCTCGGCTTCGCCGGTGCAATAGTTCATATTATGAAATTTCACTTTTTTTAATCCCTCAGGGGTACAATTTCCAAAATTGCTATCTTACTACTCATTTAATCTATATCAAAGAACTAAAAAAAAAACCATATTTATATCCCTAACTTACAAAATATAATTCTCTCGTAATAAATTACGTTCCAAATTTTAACCCCTTCAAATTTTATTTTTGGCAATTAAATGTGGCCTATATCCGTCTCAAGAGTTTAGTCTATTTTTATGTTAAAATTCATTAAAATAGTTTCAGTCATTTTGACTTGAAAACGGAACATACACACTTTCGCCTTTATAATATTGGTAGGATTGCAATAAACTACGGGAACGGTAACACTAATTCTAAAGCTAAACTTTTATTATTATCACGATATGTGTAAATATACATAACTATGGTTTATGATACTTCTACAATAGTTTAAGTAATAAGCTAAATTAAATCTTTGACTAAAAACGACTACTAAATGCTAAAGAAAATATTCGTGTCAACTCCGACGTCAGACTGGAGTTCACTCCTTAAGAACGATTGTCTTTGAATATATGTGATAGGTAAAGGTGGTTAATAAACACATATTTTATAAAGCTGAAAGCATCTTTACACTTTTTTTGATACCTTTCCTTATAAAATTCGTTTCTAAATCAATCATTAGTCATATTAAAAGAAAATAAAACGCTACAAAAATTTTGATAAGTTGTCTGTTTTGTTTAGTTTGTATTCCTGTACCGAATTATAATATATACTATATAACATGCTATAATTACCGGATTAAAAGTACCGTATTATAGTATGTAATATAGTGTATATCAGAATATATATAGTACATCTAATATTACATATGTTATACCTGCGTTCAGTCAAACATGTCGCGTAGAGAGGAAACGTTACGATGTTTGCTTTGTTAACGCTTCGAATTTAATCTCCATAATATATTTATACCAGGGTCCTATATATAAAAATGTATTCTTAAGGAGTAAACTACTATAAAATATTTTATATTCAGATAAATAGAATATAAATTAAGACTTAAAATTAACTCTACACTAACACTTGCTTTTAAGTTAATTCTGATACACTAAAACTTAAGGTTTATTTAAATATTACCTAAACTTGATTAAACAAATACTAGGCGTTTACAATTTCGGTACCCTACTACTACGATAAGATATCAGGCGTTTATAATTTCAATACCCTAATACATATTATGACTTACCTTTATTTTGTTATTTAATAATTTAAAACGAATAAATCAGCTCAGTTGACAGTAAACTTTTGCTATATGGATATTTGTAAGCAATTCCATACAAAACATACTTCTTCGTATCTCACATACGTTAAATGACCGTATTAGGCTTAACCAAGATCGTACTGTCACCACATCAATTCTGAATGTGAGGCAATATAATAATCTCGATTCTTTGTCGTAACAAGGCATTTATGAACGACTTCGAACACGACTTATTTAAAACGGAGCTAACTTATTACACATAAAATAAAGTACATCCTAGTTTTATAATCTAGGTTTATATAGCATATGTTCTTGTAAGTTTTAAATATGTTTTCCTCTAACAAGAAGGAAATCATATATTTGACGGGCATGTCTTTACTCTGCACGCGTGGATTTAATCTATATTCCTTTCATGCTCGAAAGCCTTATTCCCGAGCTTTACATGAGCTTTACCTTCCCTCGATGCAACTTATGCTCGCTTCCTTCATGTTAAACTTACCTGAAAATAAAGAGAAATGCGGTTAAAATATAGTACAACTTTTAGTAAGGATTTAGTAGGGTTTAAGGCTTAATCTCGCCTATGTACATCTTACGTATCAGATTAATAGGTAAAGAGATACTAAATAAAACACGTCAGTATGTTTTCCAAAACATATTTTTTACTTCTTAAATAATTTTAGGTCTCTCATAAAATCACTGTACTATAAGTTAATGAGCAATTAATACATAAAAAATCCAAAACATAAATTTTATTTCATAAAATTTCTTACTCATTAAATATATATAGAAAAAATATTTATATGAAAATGGAATTGAAGTCATAGGAAGACATAGTCCATAGGTGGCAGAGCTGGAATATATGGTAC
>DWON01001103.1:0-26388 GCA_018251015.1 Phocides pigmalion okeechobee | reverse complement strand
GATTGGACGTGGTTGTCCATGGGCTGCAGTGACCACTTAACATCAAGTGACCTGCATGCCCGTTTCTTACTCTTTCACAATAAAAAAGCTTGGTATTAATTAAACCAATTATTTGAAAAATAATAACATGTTTTTTATATATGGCAAGTTACGTGAAAATAAAGTTCACATTTATTTAATTGATAAAAGTTTTTACGAATTCATAATACATAATGTATTTTTGTGCATGGTTTCATCTTGGATTTTGAAGTTCTATTTCAAGACACGAACATTTGGACATTTGGGTGTATTTGATAAATTCATATGTTTTATGAGAAAAAAAAACAAGTCCGTAATTTAAAATCAGTTATAGACAGAATTTTAAGTTGTATTTGTGTTAATTGGTATAGAATAAAAAAAACGCTATATAATATGCCCTATTTATCTGTCTAGCAAACGTGCGACAGTTCTATACTTTCCTAACTCTACAACATATAAAGTACCGCAAATCAGTAGCATGTCAGGTAGACCAGGGGATAAGCATGTGAAAACTGTGTTCGACACACAGAAACCCATAAATAAGACATTACCAGCTCGTATACTGCACTTCGCAATTGCCATTGTTAATAGTTTAAGACATATTTACGACTTTCTAACGCTTTCTTAAACGTTACCAATTTTATAACGTACGTCTATGTATATAGTATTAGTTTATGTATATAGTATTTTTATTTATAATTCTCTCTTTGATAATGATGATGTTTTATCTGAGACCGTATGGGGACCTCTATAACCATAGCATGTACAACTTTTTAAGAATCATTTGTTTTTTTTCTATAAATTTGACATTTAAAAACTACCACATTCTCACCGTCACCCAGAGATTTTTCCTTATATCATTCTGAATCTGACTGCATCATCTTGATGTGTTATATACAAGGCGAGATGAACATCTTAGTCCTCAGAAGTCGCAACGAGCTCAGATATGAAGTGCAGTAATGTTTGAGATTGCATATATAAATAAATATAAGAGTTTTACAGCGGCTTATAGTGGCAACTATATCTTCCCTCTCCAACAATAGTACCATCCTTAAAACAATGTCAATCATTAATAATATAAAAATATAAAATAATTTGTGTTAATTACACACACACACATACACACACACACACACACACACACACACACATATATATATATATATCATTTGGCGACAGTAGGGTGACATTCCACTTTTATTCCATAATTATTTCCTGTTTGTTTGAAAACTTATAATATCTTTACCGATATACCTTTATAACGTACGTCGTGTGTTTTTATATTTTTGTCACATTTATTAATAATTGTATGTGCTTAAATGGACAAATCTTGTTTAATGCGTATTAACAAATTGGTGACTAAAATGCTTACATTATGACACGATTAAGCAATTATCAGGTATAAGAACATTCAATTTTAAATGTTACTTGTCTTTACATAATAATGAGTGTAGATAAATTATTCTAAGCAATTATGAATATTCATAAATATCTCATGATTTTGAGTAACGGCTATATTTAGTTATGTTAATATCCTACTAATATTATAAATGTGTATGCGTTTTTATGTATATTCCGTTTTCTAGACAATACGGGTGAACCAATGTTGATGAATTTTAACAAAGAAATCGATTATACCCTACGTTATAATCGATTACTACATAAGGATATATGTAGTTTACCCTTAGCTGCGTAAATAAAACTTAAAATAGTTGAAATAGTGGATGCAATTTACTACTAAGCTATGATTAAGTTAGGTATACATATGTGATTTTTTAATATTTGGCATCATGCCGCATGGGTAGATTCCGTGTAGATCGCTTAGGTTAGGCTTTTATTTTAAGTAATCTTAAGATGGTAAGATTAATATCATATTTGCAAAAGAAAAATAAATTAAAAATGAAACAGTCATTTTAGTTAGCGTTTTGTACGATCTTGTACAGAATTGTTAAAAGTTAACGAACATAATTTAACCGCATTCTCCACAGCAATCAATCAAAATTAACAAACAGCTAGATAAAGCGTTCATTATAATAAAAACATGTGTATTTTTATCTGCGTATCAGTGTGAAGCATGCCTATTCTAGAGGGGTGACGTCGGTCAAGTGTCAAAAAGGTGCGTGGAGTGGTCAAGATCGTACGATAGCGCACCCCACCTGCGCTGGCCCTTTGTAGGCTTGCCATTACTATAACGAAAATCAGGATTTGGAAGTCGATAATCCAAAGTTTTACATAAAAAATAATTATCATTATCGTTTCACGAAGTAAAGGATTAACGTTGAATATACAGAAAAAATAACCTAGACAAAAATCGTTCCGACAAATATTTTTTCTTCTTTTTAGAAAACGATTTTTTTGATGTCAAAGGAATTATCAAAATAATTTCACAGATCAAATCATTGTCGTTGAACCTAGAAATAAATGCGATGAGCTGATAAATTTTCTCCTTTTTAGAATTTTTGATAAAAAATAAGATTATGAAAATATTTTCACGGAGTAATTAATTATCATTGAATTTAATTAGTAATGTGATTAGTTTAAAGATTTTCATCATTGTAAAGATGAAAATAACTAAATGTCATTGAAAATACATAAAAATCATTCCGACGAATTGATAACCTTTCTCCTTTCCAAAAAGTCGAAATTTTTAGATAAAAAGAATTATAAGGAAATAGTTTTACGGAGTAATGAATTATCGCTGAACCTATATACAAAAAACTTTGAAAATTTAAAACCTTTCTCTATATAATTCGCTCTAAAACAGCACGCATATCAGCAGCAATTTAAGATCAGTGGCTACTATAAACTACTGTTACTTTTAAATAATTTAAAGAAAAAAGGTTATTAATATCAACTGGCAATTAAATTGTATCATAAAAAGTTCTTTGAGTAACAATTAAATTACACTAAGAAAATTAATGATAAGATGGTGCCTTCATTGAGTTTTTAAATAAACAATACCTAAACCGGTATTGTAAAGTGTAATTGTATAGGTACTAATATTGTTTATATGCATATGGGTAACATTTTTAATTTGACTAAAATGATGCTTAAAAGCTATGTCCTGCGTAAACATGGTGTATGGAAATCCTACTTTTATAGAAAAAGTTTGGTTTGTAGTAAGATAGTAAACAAATCTAATTGATAGTTAAAAATGACATGTTTAAGAAAAGTGAATGTGACATTTGTTAGTAAAATTGTCTATTTTATGTGAGTAGAGTAGGAAACGACCATGCAAACCAGCTGATATTAAATAGGCACAAATATGACTGAAATCTTATCTGAGCTCGAATATGGTCGAATACGATGGCTCGAATACGATGCTACTCTTGAGAACTAAGATGGTCGCCTCGCTTCAAAATGTAGCGGGCAACCGCAGCTCTCCAACCGAAACACAAGAAATGCTTTACGGCGGATTATGAGGGCGGCGGTGGTACCTCCCCGGTCGAAATATAGTTCTCCCACCTTTAAAAAATGAAACGCGTAAACGCATACAAATGCATCTATGTTGGACTTCAGATGAAAGTTATATCCTGTTTGAGGGTGGATTAGAAGATCATTGGCAATAGCGACCATTTAACATTATTCATCTAGTCATCGGAAAATATTAAGAATACTTATCAGTTAATGAAAAATAAAACTTATTTCAGTTTATTAAATAAATAACATTAGAATTAAAAGATACACATCATTGGAGGCGACCATCGTAGGCCTCAAGAATAGGAACGCATTCACGTCCATCCTTAAATAGAACTTCTGTTTTATTTGAGATTGGACGTAGATATCCATGGGCTGCAGTGACCACTTGACATCAGGTGGCCTGCATGCCCGTATCTTACTCTTTCACTATAAAAAGGTTAATCATCAAAGAGTATGAAATATTATATACGAGTATGAATTCTCGAATCTCGAAATCAATATTAACCGAATGTATGCCCTGCTTAAATTTATTTATTTAGTATTTTTGTGGCTATTTATTGAATATATGAGTATTAATTAACTATTAACGAACTTTTTTCGTTGATAATATATTAAGATTTAAAAGGAGAAGAACTAATAACAGTTGTATTTTAAGTAAATGAATTTTATTAACGTACTATTAAATGTCTGCTTAATTATAATTTTAGCTAAGTACAGCTACAGACGTAGGTAACTTCAAAGCTTTTTATACTTTTTTTGTAAAACGAAATTCAAATTCGTACAATTTATTTGCACGAAACATTGGGTCGTAAGTATCCGGACACCGGCGCCAGATACTGACCCACGTCAATCTTCCTCTTTTGTTTTGTCTACTGGAACTGAAACAGCCTATGACAATCCACTATACAAGCTCTTACGACTTTTTATCATTGACCCCCGATTCCATCTTCAACTCCATTGTCTCTCTGCTGTGTGAAATCAGAATGAGAAGGAAAGAGACATAATCCACCTAACCCAGTGCAGATTGGAAAACATGCCTTTGAGATTTTTCGTTGTGGCCTCATAATCCGCCCTAAAGCAGTTCTTATGCTTTGGTTGGAGAGGTATCGCATCTCTACTATCTACATTTACAAGCGCGGCGACCATCTCAGTCCTCAATGCATCTAGGCTCGACGTCAGGCTGAACATTGGTCTTGTTTCAGGTTGTATGTAGATGTCCATAGGCTGCAAAGAACGTTTGTTATTAGATGACCTGCACACTCGTTGGCTACTTTCCTATATAGCACACACCCTCTAATATAGAATACAAATACCCGATGGTTACGAGGGTGGCGGTGGTGCCTCCCCGGGCGAGCTCTAACGGCTCTACAACCTTTTAAAACATAGTAAAAATGTATAAATTCAACGAAAATATTAGTTAAAAATCGTATATTATGATTTTCTATTCTGTTATAAATAAATTTTGTTTAAATGGATTTATATTTCATCTGCCTTTAATCACTTTATCAAAAGAGACAGAAAATACAGGAAACAGTAACGGTACATATAAATTTGAAAGAATACTTACGATGCAAATTTAATTACATATTTATCACTCTATTTATAAAGTGATATAATTAAAATGTTTGATCGTAGATAATGCGTTTTAGTACCAGAAATGGAAATTGTAAAATATCATGATGTGATCAGTATTTGCATATTCACTCAAAATTATCTAAGATTGTGTTAAATAGATGACAAAACTTAAATGTCCTTAGTTTAAAAACATCTTTAATTTTATAGACATTTTTCTATGATTTCCTGTTTATTTGAATTGTTAATAATATTTATAAATGTTTCAGCTATTTAAAAATTCAATCAACAACTCCTATATTGCATTAATAGTCTTCATAACAACATGCTACTTTTTATTTGTAAAAAATACTGTTAGAATCACAACACTGCATGCTTCAATTCTGGATTTATACTCAATGTTAAATTTTGTGCTTAATGTAATTTATTATAATTAATTACTATCCTCATAATTATTTAGTATTTAGTAGTATATATTCCTATCCCACTGTTGGGCACTGGTCTTATTTCAGAATATGAAGAGTTAGACCATAGTTCCCCACGATAATTTAGTGTGCATTTGTATACTTCACATATCTTCAGGACCTTATGGAACTTTCCATTATTAAAATTTCCTCAAGGTTCCTTCCACGGTGGTAAAGCAAATGAGAATTATTTTTTAATAACCACATAGAGATGTGCCAAGGATTTGAATCCCAGGCCCCATCTCCATCCTCGGTGTCTAAATTTTACCAGTAAACTATCAAAACTCTCAAAAGCTTAACGGTGATTTCTATGATAACTTCTCAGTGTAAAGTGTGCAGGAAATATACTATAAAAGGAGCTGATTTAACTTTTACAGCTAATTCGAATCAATAGTCACATAATAGCCACAGTCCGGCGACAACCGGACATGTCGGGCCGGACGCGACCCGCGTCCGTCATCGTTGTCGTGATTTCTATGACCACCGCCGATATTATTATGAAAATTCGATCAAAGGAACCGGAATGTCTGGTCATTCGTAGGTTTGTTAATGTTTTGCATTTAACCAATAATTGAGATAGTTAAAACTCTACTGATGATACTTGAGGAATAGGAATAGGAATAGTTGAAGTTTGAAGACTGGACTAAACTAAAGAATAAAGTTTTCGAAACTCGTTTCATAATATATTTTTTTTACAATACAATAATTTAAATTATAGACTGTTCTGGAAGCAAATGTGTACCCATTTTTAAAATGTATTATTCGTATTTTTTCCAAACATTTTCTGCTTTAAATAATATAAAAATTGCAAGATATAATAATTACTAGCTAAATATATTTTATTATATTATTCAAAAGCCGACGAAAAATTAGAGGAATAAGAATTAATAAATATTGAGAAGTCTTGGGAGGTTCAACTTTGGGATTATGTGGGTTTTTATGTAAAAAATCTAAAAAAATATGTTTATAAAAATTTGTGACAAAATAAAAAAAAAATTTTGACTAAAGCGTAACCCAATTGTGGGTGAAACTATAGTTGAAACCCATCCAGGTAACACTATCCATACACAAAATAATCATCAAAATCATTCCAGCTTTTTAGAAGGAGAAAAATAAGAACAGACGTAAACCAGATTTTTATATAAAAGGCATATTTTTAAAAATATATTATCTTGAACTCCATCAAATACTGCCAACCAGAAGAGATTATTCACTTACCCGTAGTTTTCATTTTCGCCGGTATTTGAGGCGGAACTGCATTGCGACTGGCTAGTAATATAGTATCTGCCCACGTTTTGACACCGGCGTGGGTGTGTGTACACGCTCCTTTATTGGAAATAATTTATTCGGTGCATTTTCAAACTTACAACCAACATATTCTTTTATCGATATTTGTAATTGACGTCGTAATAATATTCAAATTACATTTTACTATATAACGGGTACTCACGATTGATACTTTTTAATTGCCGATTTTTTTATGTGACAAGAGTAGCAAACGAGCATGCAAACTGATGTTAAGTAGTCGCAGCCCATAGACATCCATGTACAACCACAAACAACACTGAATTCTATCTGAGCTGGAACGTAGATGCGTTGCTACTCCTGAGGACTAAGATGGTCGCTTGGCTTCAAAGTGTAGCTGGCAATTGCACCTCTCCGACTGAAATACAAATAACGCTTTACGGCGGATTATGAGGGCGGCGGTGGTATTTCCCCGGTTGAACTATAGTTCTCCTACTTGTCGGACTTTCCCACTAGTTGTCAAACTTTTCGATATAACAAGTTGCAGGCCTTGCAGCTGGTTCGAATTATTATATGTGATATTATACACGAAATATACTCGTAATATACGACTCCATTGTGCCTTGAGCCGTGACCATGAGCCATACAACTAAGTCGTGAGTACCCGATATATAGCAAAATTTATAAATGATATAGTTTTTACATCGTATATTCGAATTAAATATGCAAATTGTAATGTCTATATCTATGTATGTAATATATTATATATTATCTCATTATAAAAGTAATAGATATTATCTCGATAGTAATTTTAGTCAAAATTAGAATAAAATCTTCCGACGAATTAATTATATTACAAATAAATGTATTTAGGCCGTTTTATCTTAGATTCTTTTTGATATCGTATAAATTATTAATAAAAACACAGTAAATAATGATAGTTTAGTGGTTCTGGCCTCTCACCCTGGAGTCCGTGGGTTGATTCCCCGGTAGGCATATCTGATTTTTCAAAGTTATTTGTTAGTTCTTAGGGATATATAAAGCCTTGAAACCCTTAGCCCGTTTGGTGGGACCATGGTCTACTCTCATTATCAGAAGAGAATCGTGCCCAGCAGTGGGCAATAATAGAATGATGATGGACAATGAACCATGGACATATAGAAGGGAAAAAAACCCCCAGACCCAGAGAACATACCACACTAAAACAAATAAATAAACGTAAATCTGGAACAAGGTAAATAATAAATTAAATATTATACTGTAACTATATCCACATAAGCTTGGATGCCATGGACACATAGACAGGTACACAAACACCCAGACCCAGAGAACATACCACACTAAAACAAATAAACAAACGTAAATCTGGAACAAGGTAAATAATCAATTAAATATTATACCGCTTAATAACTCGCAATCCGTGAAGAAATTTTGTTTCAGGTGCAGATGTGTGGTTGTCTACATTTATAAGTGTGGCAATCTTATTTGTGTTCAGAAGTAGCAACACATCTACATCTAAACACAGATTTGTTTTTATATTGACGAGCAAATGATCGAACAGGCCACCTGATGTGAAGTAGTCACTGTAGCCTATGAACCTCAAATAGGGTTAAAGAGTTATATCGCAAACAGCGTTAGAAATTCTTGAGAATAGAGATGATCGCCTTGCTTCAAAGTGTAGCCGGCAACCGCACCCCTTCAACCGAGACACAAGTAATACTTTACGGCAGATTACGAGGTACCTCCTTGGTTGAACTATACTTCCCACCTTATATTTTTATTCTCCTAGTGTCCTCAAAACAAGCCCATCCAGCTGATTGCATTATAAATGACAATGTATTTAATTACTGCGCTAGTTAATTTCCGAAGCCCCACAGTGGCGATGCAGTAAGGTTTCCGACCTCGCTCATTTACACTTGCAACTTGTCTGCACTAGTATAATTACAAGGCTTACGTGTTACGAAGCAGCCGCTGACACTCGATGTGTTAGGTTTATTTATATACCGAATGTACTACTTAATAATGCTCTAGAAACAGAAAATTTATTCTCCATTTACGTTAGTTTACTATCAAAGGTATATGCCACCTGAGTTTATGTTATGATAGTCATATCCAATCTTAAATGGAACTGAAATTCTATTTGAGAACGTTTAAATGCGTTGATACTTCTTCTAAGTATACCCATACGTTTCCGAAAAAACCCAAGTGTTACTTCAAGGCAAGTTATGAGGGCGGTGGTTGTGTAGTCTATAAACATTTTTTTATATTAGACGATTTAACCCCATTTAGGATGAAATTTCAAAAACTACTAATTTTGTGCTCACATACGGCGTATAAAGAACCTGTCTGCAAAATTTCTGGACACTAAACTGAGCGGTTTCGACTGTGCGATATTCTCTGGGTCAGTCAGTCTTTTTCTTATATGTGTATGCATGAGTAACAATCGAGCGTGCACGCCATCTGGTACTAAGTACTTGCCGCATTTGTAGGAAATTCGCATACAACCGCAGACAGGTTAAGACCTACTTAATTAGGTCATAGGCGCCAATTAACATTCATTCTCTGTTTTAGCAAACCTTGTGAACTTAAAGAATACAGATATTTAATCGTAAGTATTTACGATCATTTCATGTACCAGGGAAGTGCTTGGTTGGTGTCACGTGACTCTGCAACTCTTAAACTTTGTGTTTTAAGGCTTAAGGTAAACGTCGCGAAGATCCCAGAGACCTGAGAGTTCTGAATAAGCTTCTCAAATGCGCAATACGGCTTCGCATTGTAGTATTTTTAACACGCTTTTATAATATTTTGATAGGATACACGTGCCCAAAAGTGGAAAAGTAATAGGTGATGAATACATTCTACATTTTTCCATAAATATTAAGTCTATACCGGTTACGGAAAATGTAGGTGTGGGTTTAAGTCCATTACATACCTATTAGCCGGTGTAATACGTTAATGTCATTATATTTTTTATTTACACGGTTTCTTGGCTTATATAAATAAAACTGTGCGCATAGCCTCGCGACCTAGTAGATCGTAAACGATCAACAAAGATAAGCGACCTCGCACGCGGTCAGGAGATGGATTGGTGACCGTTGTATAGCCATTTTTTCAGCATATATGAATTGGAATGTACGTTAAACACGGCAAACCTTTTCAAAAGCTCATCAGAAGACGATTTTTTAATATTAAAAGAATATCGTATGACTATATTAGTATCAAACGTCTATTACTATATTAATATCAAACGAGCATGCATGCCTTAGAAAGTTAGGCGATGAACTTATACAACTTCAAATAGGACTGAAGTACTATCTGAAGTCGAACATAGAAGAGTTGCTACTCCTGAAAAATACAATGATAGTCTTATTTCTAAGTTTAATCGGTTCTTCAATTGAAGACGGCGATGGTACCTGCCCCTAATATATAGTTCTATCACTAGCCAAATATTTTCACGTGGGGTTCCAAGGAAGCCTCCAGAACCCTAAAAGTTATTGGAATATATTTACATAAATTAAGAATTTTAAGGCTTAAAACAAAACTTTACAGCCTGATTCGACAACGGCAGTTAATTCGTTCATTGCATTTGGCACGAAATTTACTGCTACTATTTAATTAAGTTCTATGAAAAACCACTGCTACGAAATAAAAAGTTTTTCTTTAGCTTACCTTTGGTTACATTAGTTCGTAATAAATAATTGTAACTATGAAATTTATAATTGATATTAATTTTGTTGCCTCAAACGACGCGACTAAAATATTTTTTGAAAGTAGCATAGTGAATACTCAACTAGGATTTAAAAGCCTTTTTTATATTGGAAACAGCAAACGAGCATGCATGTCACGAGTTGTTAATTTGTCTCTGTAGCCCGGATACTATTCTTTTAGCTTACAATATATATGCATTATTTCTTTTAAATTACTATCTACACAACATAGTCCTAGAAATTTCTATATAACGAAACTGTTTCAACACATGATGGTTTTAAAATATGGTGGTAAAGGTACCAATCTCATTTATGGTCAAAAATGTCTCTATATTGTTATACACTACATTGTATGTACCTTACACTATATACACCTAAGGTAGGGTAAAGAAACAAATATGTATCTTAATGGTTGAAATAGGGTTATTTGAGTGGAATAAGATTTGCATGACTATGACTTTCCCCTCTAATCTATCACCAAGCTGTAGAAATAACTAGTGGGGCGCAGATGCAAATCGTGACATAAAGCGACGTGTCTTTGAACACCAGAACCAATGCTATGTTTTGCATATATTCAGCACGAGCCAATATCACATTTGTTGCGTGACAAGCTTACACGTACAATTTCTTCCTCTTTACTTCCGCGCAACGCGTGCGGTTTCGCCATGCGTCATGCGATTGCGGCTGACAGCACTAGAAACGGTTTCGCCATGCGTCATGCGATTGCGGCTGACAGCACTAGAAATTTTCGTTTTTTAAGTTGTACCTTTTACAGTGTCGTTTCAATATCCTAGAGCGACAAATAAAAATATCAGTATCTAGATTTAACCGTAATAACAGTCCTTATTTTGATATTTTCTTACCTTCCTTTTGTTTTTCGATATCTATTGATCTGAAATGTCTATCTTCAAGGTTCCGTACAATCCGTTAATGGAAAACTTATAGAACCACTTTTGAATAGTTTATTATAATTATAAAATATTAATACACATCCACAGTTCAAAGTTCCACATTACTATTGTCTTAATTATCGGTGTCATGGACACATACAAAGGATAGATACACGTGACAAAAGTCTAAATGATTTAGGCTTTTGCCATTTTTAAGTGTATCTAACAGAAGAATAACTACAGCGCAGGAGAAGGGTAGACAGCCGTCATCCTTAAAAAATATTTGTCATTCTTAGATAAAACAACAGTGTTCTTTGAGCTCAAATTAAATGGCTTTGCCTAGTTCATCTAGACGGCTGCATCTTTAGGAAAAACTAGTCGATTGTCACCCAATTATACCAAATGCTGTTTAGTCGTGACTAAAACCTCTCAGCATATCTAACTGGAAGTGCGAGTTTTGTCATGATTCTTAATTAAATTAACCTAACCTATCCTATCCAGTACGACAGTAAGGCTTGCTCCTACGTGTCGTACGACGCAGCCGCATAACGCATCAAAACCAGACAATTTACATAACAGAAGGCAATCCTTTTTTGGGTATGCAAATGATTATCTAAGAATATGTCGCACGCACCAAGGGTGTTCCAGTCATATGCAAAGCGACTTCTCTTAATGCGACAAATCGTTATGTGAAATCGAAAATTGCTGGGTTACTCATGTTTTCTTCCGTCACTTTCTAACAAGTATAATGGTCTGTTAAATGTAGTTAACGGTCTGTGTAGTCGTCATAGAAACTTTGAACACGATTTTGACGTACTTCATGATGACGGATTAATTTGAAACTTTGCATATTTGTCAAGGATCGATGACAATGAAATAATATGAAAAAAAAGAAAAAGCTTTTTCAGTGATCTATTGTCATCATGCATCCTACGTTTTTTTATATTGCATTTTTTTTGGTGAAAATTTGTAAAAGCGTTTTATTAGCTTTATTTAGGTTATTAAAGGTTATGTTATTAAAGTTACTAGCGAGGTTGCATTCTAAGTAAGGTTAGGTCGCTAACGCCTATGTGTTGTTACGAGTTCTATGTATTTTTAATTGAAGTCATACGTTGCTACTCCTGAAGACTATGATAAAAGACGTCAAAAAGAAAATCTGTGTGAAGAATGTATGCCATATCAAAACACAGCAACACTTTAGTAGCTGATCTGCCCTATGAAACTATTCCAAACAGCAATGCAATTTAAGTCAAAAATAGTTGTCAGATTTAAGTAACTACGACGTGTTGATGGTTTTTCCAAATTATTTGGAGTTTAGTTAGAATTAGAGTTAATAGGTGTTCATGACATTAGACACGACACTCCAAATGGGCGACACTTTATATATTTACAATCATTTTAAAGTAAAGTAAACATCTCATTCCAGCCTTAAGAAAGTTGGATGTTGTACTTGTTCCAATGCTGAGCTCGTTTCTCTTTCCATTCCAAGGAGGCTTAGAGTATACACTCGTAAGACATTCGACAAAAGCTAACGACTGTTACATCGGTAACAATACGGACTAAAGTTTTAACGTGCTATCCAAAATGTAAAAGTGCGTATAAAATATGCCACTAACGGTCACCCATTCAATTTCTGACCGCGCAAAATGTTGCTTAACTGCTTCGATTGTTAACGATGTACACCAACTACGAGATAGAGGACAAGGGACAGTAACCACATAATATATCTGGGGTTCCGTGTTCGATATCGGTATGCAAATTAGGACATTCTTCAGCACGCGTCTTTTCGAACTATTTAAATGCAAAGCACTTAGTACCTGGAAGATGGTGCAAAAGAAATTATTAATTGTCTAGTCTGTTTGTATGGTAATGTATGTAGGACGTAATCTACCTTAGCACGAGCCTAGCACACGACTTGCCACGAGCTTCATTTGCATGTTTTTGAGTGAAACGGTTATTTAAACGATTGAGGGACGATTTTATACATTGAAATTGAAGAATAGGGAATAATAAAACATTTTCATTCTAAACTATAATTTTATTTATTAGTAGTTTCGATTACTAATTGAGCGTGGTAATTTCAATTAGTAAATTAATCACAAAGCAGATTTTTATGAACTCTTTTTTAACTTTAATGAAATGCAACCGTCACTAAAAAGTACTTATCGTTTTGGATGAGAAACAGGTAAAGAAAATCAATTTTAAACTCAACCCAGAATAATTTTATAAAGTTAAAAATAGTACTGTTGGCATTAGAAATCAAAAATAATTAACATTTCAAAGTGACCAGAGTTAATTTTTACGTTTAGTTCACTTTGTTATCGTACTTTCCCGTATCTAGACGTCATTGTACAAACAAGAACAAAGGGCATTCAGAAATATGCATCGTCGGGGGGAAACTGTGACGTGTTTTCAAGCTATGTTTTCAACGAACATGTCGCCACAATTAGGTTTTCAGTCCACGACGAGATGGGTATAGTTTCACAACGCTCTCTTCTACAATAAGCTCGTATTGTTTACTATGCGAAAACTTAACAATTGAATTTGCAACGGGCGAAATACAAGCGTAGATTACCAACGTCCCATTATGTATTAATGTTATGATTTTGCACCTAAATAGTCTATGCCGAAATTCACCCATTCAAAAGCCAAGTTGTAAGAACCGTAACGGATCGATCGTATGACTTCGTCTAAACAGTACCCATTTAAATATTTTTTCAATCAATAACCGATGTATGCAAATGTTCGGCAAAAGATATTATTCCAACGCCGTGCGACAATGCCCCGACCGTTATAGCAACAACTAAAAATTTCATCAAAGGTGAGCCAAATAATAATTGATCGGAACGCATTGTTGCGAATGATACACGGTCGGACCCCTTCAAGTATCGAGAGGTTGGGAGAATCCGAAAATTAACCAACGATAGGTCCAAATTTAATTTCACGATCCGATACCTGCCCTTGCCGACAAAAGTTCGCTAATCAAATTATGCAGCCGATGCTACTATTGTTACGTACGTGCATAAATTTAAGGCATTTTATTGTAGACACTTGGAAGGGTTGAGAGGCAGACACTATAATAGAAGACACGTTCAAGATTGATATTGAATCAGCCAAATTCGTGTGGGAAGAAGGGTTACCTCGATGATACTTATCAGATAATTGTAACGAATTAGGTACATCTGGAGATAACATTTCACAATTCAGCTATCATTTTTAAGCAATACATTTTCTGATAAAACCATTTACATAGATGTATATTTATCGGTTTTCCCGTAGAACAACATTAGTGTGAGATATTCGATCTTCAAAGTCTGCCAATCAGTTGTAGTGACAAATCCCACCCTTAGTGGAAACAAGGCGAATATCGCATTACAAAAAGTTCGTTATGAAAAGAAACCGTTACGATTACCAAAGGGTATGACAGCGAGGGTGATCCAATTTAGTGGAATTCTTCCAGTAGTAATGACATGGAGCACGGGCGTTGCATACTTTAGCGAGAGAAAAGAAATTTCAGATAGAAACGTACATTGATATGTAGATGTGATGGCACAGGTAGCGAAGGGTGTTATTGAAATTAGAGATACACATATGAAATTCGAGAATATCGAAGTGTTATCGACGTCGGGACGTATCAGACGGGACAGGTGGCGTGGAATAATGCAACGTACCTAACGGCGTATTACCGTGTCTACTGTGTCATTTTTTACATTTAGGACAACATTTTTGATTACATTGAATTTAATTGTCAAGGAATAAAGATATAACAATGAAGTAAATACCTCAAAAATTAATAAATAGCAAATTATAGACAAACTTTGATAAAACCTCTAATTTTTGCAATCATTATACAATATCATTTTTTGTTTGTATTTCTTAATTGTGTCTATATCATATTAATTACGTAGAACATAGATTATACATGTATTTTTTATAACACAGCAATATTTTCATTTTCTATGATTGAATCCATTTAAGCTAATATACATAAGCGTTTAAGACGTCACTTATTCAATTTATCGAATGAACTATTAAATGTCATCACAACCTTTGCATATGAAAGGTCCACGTGTAGATTTGCATATTCCCAATTTAAGATGTGTACCTACGTGTATTTTATCTATGCTTTTTATTAGCATACATTAGATTCCCTTTAACAGCACGAGTCATCCATACTACGGTACGTGTCTTGTAAAATATCCGTACATTTGCATAAGTACGGCACGAGGCTAATATTTTTGCATATGAAGATAACACTTCTCCGAAGGTGTGCTTACATTACGGTATCAAAATCAAGGTCCCACTTCTCTCATTTGAATTGAATATTTCAGTTAACTTTTTCGTTTGTAGTTTATATGTGATATGTGGTATATATAAATTATGTAGTAACTCACAAAATAGTCAGAACCTATACTATGGTGATCAGAGAATTGATCGGCATGTGTATTTGTAATATATAAATATTTGTCGTGATTGCGAATCGAACCCACGACCTTTAGTTTATAAAACAGCGTCACTTACACATGACGTATTGTTTTAAAATTTTTACTTATTGAGTGTAGGCTGGCTATATAAAACTTAATGGCGATAAATTAGATTATTAAAAATGTTCTAAAGGTTTTCATTTCAAAGGGCAGCCACCTTGAGAAAAAATTGAAACTTTTACCACAGTCAAAAAAAAAAAATCAAAAGTCAAAATATTTTTATTCAAAGTAGATTCTTTACAGAATTCTTTTTAAACGTCAATAAACTACCACCGACTCGTAAGGTGTTTCGTTTTGGAGAAGAGTCGGCGAAAGAAAAAGTCGTCGAAAAACTCAAACTATAAATTATGCATTTTTTTTACCTCCATTAAATTTTATTTAATTACATTTTTTTCAGAAACTTCAATTTTATGAAGCTTTACCTAAGAAAAAAACTGTAAAGTTTCGTAAATTTGGACAATTTATGGACATAAATTTGGTAAAACTAAAAGGCAACTTGGAGCATCGAATCGCCTGATACGTCAACACTATTTAAACGGTATCCGCGAACATGCAATTAAAAAAAATATTTATTGCGATCGCGCTGCAACAAAATTCGTTCCAAATTCAAAGAGCTAAAGAGAACAAGAAAATTTTGTTTAAAAACCGTAGCAATTTGTCAGTGTTCCGTATCGGGCCAGGCTCAGTCAATAATAAAAATTTTTCACCACTTTTTTCTCGTTTTCGGGTAATATTAAACACGCAAAGGTTCGTGGACTTTGTGGAAGCCTGAAGACGGTATACATTTCATTATTTACTTATGACAGATTCAAAGAACGCTGCAAAAACCATATTAATTGCCTATAAGTCGTGTTGCGACTTCATTTGCGATGTTTGTCATTTTTATTCTCTGCACTCACAAAAGCACTGCGAGCTTATTTGTCTTTTTGCTTTGAAATGCTAATAACTCCTAGCATGAAAACTATATTTTTAACATCAGGTTACAGTTCGTTAATGTTTAAAATCTGGTATACCTACGGTACGGTACGTTATTATACGAGTACATAGTTGTGGTTCCCATACTACACACAATTTATGTCGTTAAATTATAAATAAATATCCTGATTACTACCTACATAGTAACTTATAAGTAGGACTAACATATGTAATAAAAATGTAGTAAATATGACAAATTACGGGGTTTTTTGTTTAAAATGTGGAAAATGAGCACCATGTTTACTGTGTTTCAATGAAAATTCAACCGATTAACATTCTTATCCAAACCCAAACAAGTCTTGTCATAAGTTGCACGTCACGTGTTTCTACTCCTGTGGACTAAAATGGTTACCTCGCTTGTAAGTATGGCCAGCAACAGCTTTAACCGAAATACAAGAATTGTTTTAAAGAGATTATGAAGCAATATCAAAAATTTACATAACATTAACATCAATGCAAAAAGTGAGTCAAAAAGAGCGTAGTTACGTGTGGTCACTTAAACAGGAAACGTATTACAGAGTATGGAGACTATTACTTCATCCGTTTACTATATGGAGCTATTTGCCAAGAACCGTGCATCAAAGTGACGAATATTTATTTGAAGTCTGCCTCTTTATTAGATTAATGTGTGCAATCTTTTCAACCAGTACACATTGAAATAAGTCAATATTGTTTAATTTAATCATTTTTTATCTATTTACGATGGAATTATTTTCAATCATAAGATCAAGTTCATTTGACTGTTATTTACATTTGGAGCAACCGCGTTCATATATGTACATTACAAGGTGAGTCCTCATTTATCAAAATTGGTTCAATAGCTCAATCATTACGATGTAACACGTATATATTCTAAAATATTTAATATTGTGCTTTTGAGAAGTCAAAATCATTCAAAATCATAATATCAAAGTATTAATCAAGTGCTTTGTACGTGATAGAAATCTTTCTTATTGACTTTAACGCCTTCATCGACATACGTGTTTCTACCCTTTAGCTGTGTAATGGTGATATATTGTAAATCCCTAGGTCCATGATCGACTTAAGGTACAACTCCTATTTTATATAAGTTTGGTGATAGATTTGTCTACTGGCGGCACCGATCGCTTGACCAGGGCTGCATTTCCGTTTCCTATTTAATTCATTCAAACATTAACCTTTATTATAAGGTAATTAAATTTATTAATATTATAAGTACCTATTGTTTCAGACAACATCAATGTTGAAATATAACAGACAGTTGTAAAGCATTAGAATACTTTAGCCATTTACGTCATTTGGAACGATTTGCCAAGACTCGCGAACTACTTCCGATGGACGGACGCCACGAGTTACCTTATTTAGGGCAATCGCCCCTCTGATCACTTTATTTTATTTCCCATATTGGTTCAAAACTTGAGTTATTTTTTGATTTCATATTTATTATGAATATAGCTTTAATAGATAGTAGAACTATAATCCAGCTAGGGAGATACCACTATTGGTTCAAAACTTGGGTTATTTTCGATTTCGTACGTATGATGAACATAGATTTAATAGTTAGTAAAACTTAATCCAGCTGGTGAGATACTACCGCTCATAATCGTCCGAGTAGCAATTTTTGTATTTCAGTTAACGAGGCGTGACAAAGTTCAGGCGCGATGTTCATCTTAGTCCTTGAGAATAGCAGCGCAACATGCACGAACTAGCTTAGATAATAAGTTTTTTAGGCCTGCATATGAATGTCAATGAGTTGTATTCATTATTTAATATCAGATGAGGTGCATATCCGTTCGTTAATCTTTTCATATAAAACAAACAAATTAATGAGACAGAACAAACAATTTAATCAAACAGAGATATACATTAATCAGAGACGAAAATTTTAAAATCATTGAGATGTAGGTAAACTTTAAAATAGCTTCGTTTTGGGCTTGCCAATGACCACATTTGTGTGGGTGGTTGATGATGCGATGTTAAAAGAATTTGTCCTCATACTTCTATGAGTCAATTAATATGATTAGTTATATTTTTAGCAAGAGTGATTGCTTTGGAATACTCCGATGTTTATGGCATATCCAACGAGGCTTCTACTCCAACTAGAATTAATCAAATCAACTAACCCCAACCTACTACTTTCCGATATAATTAACACATACATGTATGCGTACTGGACAATACGTGAATGATCTTCGCTTGTGTGTGATAATGAACGATTATAGGAGACCTAGTTAGTTCGAGAATGGCTTTATCGTACGAACAGTGATTCCGATTAGAACCTTTTACCGTTATGTTAAGGTCTATAATTTGAATGCGTGATTGGTTTATAATGCGTTTTGATGTTGGTGCTAGTGTGAGTTGTTATTTCTTGGTGTGGGTTGATGAGTCACATTTTTTTTGTTTTGTGGGTAAGGCGCGAGGGTGCCCGCGTGGGGTGGCGGTACCCCTTGCCTCCAACCCCATCTTATTAATCAGTGAAGTACCGGCCGTCTCTTCACATGTCGGTTCCATGCAAAACTGGTGTCTTATTAGAAAAAGCTTCAAATTGTCCGAAGGCTTTAATTATAACGTCTTATTCGACAGTGGTACATTGGTAAGCGATAGGTTTATACGGGGTGCTAAAAAACAAAAGGATTCTCCTTAATTTACTGCACTAATATAGATCTGATACGAATACTGATTTAAATCAGTTTATTTCTTTTTTTATATTGTGTCTTAAGATCACAACAAAATATTTCTATGATTTTTAAATAATGTTATAGCAGAATTCATAATTTATAAATTATAAGTTTCGCTGTAACGACGAGCCATGCAGCGGGTTCGAAATATCGGCAATCAAAAATGGTTAATTGTGAGTACCCGGTACATAGTAAAAATGTTTGCGTTCGTGCCTTTCGAATCTCGTGTATTTATTTAACAATTTGCGTCTTTACTGTCATTGGATTGCCAAAGATAATGAGAAGTAAGACCGCAGATTACTACGTACATTTTATATATTAAGATCGTGTTTAATTAATTTATGTGTAAAGGAAATTAGATCAAGAGTTGTTGGTTCTGAAATGCTAGTGGACCTAATTGGAACGTCTTTGGACAACTTTAAAAATGTTTTTTTTTCTTTTTATAAAAGCGGAAAGCGAGCACATGCCATCTGATGTCATGTCAAGTGTCATTCAATATCATATATGTACCTTGGTCCAAGGTACTTGTACCAAGGTCATGTGTTGTATGACCCTTGATTGGATGGTAATGTTACCATCCAACTTCCAATCATTCAAACATTCATCCAATCATCCAAGCGGAACAAAGTCCTATCTGAGATCGTACGTGGACGCGCCGGTACTTCTGAGGACTTAGGTCGCTGTATGTAAATGTACTTGGCAACACCACCTCCTCAACGGAAACATGAGAATTGCTTCACGACAGATTACGTGAGTAACTTAGTACATCTATAGACGAACTATAATATAAAACCTGATATAACTATAATATAGAAAAACTGTGATAAATCTGTAATATAGTAAGTATAGATAAAGTTTTTCCACTAAGTTAAGTTCTAGTTATCATAATCTTTCTACCGCAATCAATATAAAAAAGATTTATATACAAAGATAAAAATACACCAACGACAAAACCAAAAATAATGTATAAACGAAGCGGGCACTTTAAATACTAATCACAAAATACAACACGCCACAAATTAAATTTTAATGGGTCTCGTAACTGTCGAAACTTTGTCGTGTTCAAATGAATAATTATAGAAAATTATAACCGTCGCTTTATAGACGCCATTATTGTGTCAAGCGAGGTGTTCGCTGTTAGCCAGTTAGCCCCTATAATTAAAGAACGACTAAGTATCGACTAAACAATCAATACGCTTGATCTATAGAAAAGAACACAAAAGCTCGAGTAGATAACACCCCCGTCGCCCCACACCTTCCTCATTAATAATATCGAACCCCCATTCACTAATTATGTGTTGCGAATGCATATGCCGCGGTGTGGCGGGATCTGACAGTTCGTGTAGTGTCTTAGTGCTGTTGAAATATGTTCCGATGGCGCGGTTCTATCGGATCAGATTCTACTGATCTGTTGGTTGCATGTACATTTGTAGGTATTAAAACTTGCCTGCGCATGATTTTTGTTGTAAAAAATCTAATGGCATATTTGGATTGGAGTAACAAAGTTCTCGGGGCACGTGGCGACGTCCCATTCGGCCTGTTTCTCATCTTGTCGGGTCGTTCTGACTTAGTGTTCGTCTGTCAATATCTCAAATTCAAATTTAAATACTTCATTTCTTTGTAAGATATTTACATACAGTTAATTAATGTCAAGGGACAATGTAAAATCAGTACATCGGTTTTAAACGCCCTGCTGTCTTAGTTTGACCGGAAGAAAACAGCCGGCAGAAGAAAACATCATATAAAAATTTAAAATATTGTTTAAAATAACCAATAACGGATTTTTTTCGAATAGGCATAAATAAAAAATAAAAAATAGGGATAGGTTAATAATAATTCGATTATATTCATTGTTAATTTTAAAGCAATATTATCGCGGGATTTTTACATGTTTCGTCACGGCGAAATATCGGCAATCAAAAATCAAAAATCGTTAATCATAAGTACCTGATACATAGTAAAATTTGTGTGTCCATTTGTATCCATTTTGTATTGTACCTAAAATATTCAATGACATCAGTTTAAATTATTTCATGAAGTTTCCAAGTTGTAATGATTACGTGTGCGTCGCACACTGGACTGCGACATATGTATGTATGTATATCACAAAGTATAAATTCTATTTTCAATATACTCACACATATGTACAGTTTTAATGGGCAGTGATAACCCGCATTAAGGTATTAAAGAAAAATAAAACGGTCAAGTGCGAGTTGGGTAGTTGAGTAAAAAATTTAGTCATTTTTTCGATATTTGAAACAGTAAACGAGCGTTCTGTCCTGATTTACTAATTCCACTAAGAAAACGGAAGTCGTAGAAGTCGATCAGCAATACATTGCTTTTGAAAATCAAATACGGTTGTCTTATTTGTGGTTTATTTTGCTATTTCCATTTCATAGTAATCTTATAAGATTTTTATAACAAATCTTAGGAATTTCATTCTCACATAGTGCATCGGTTAACATAATGCTTATTGATCCCGGTTCGGTTCCTGGTCGTACAAATATTTAAATTACCAATCGTGATTTTTTGTCTTGGTTTCGTCGTTGTCTTGTCTAGTGCATACTACAGAGTGAACCCTTGTTTCACTTATCTTGTCTATGGTACACCTGACTATGAGAACCCTTTTTTGTGTATGAGAACATGTTATTTGAAATACCAATACGGAACTCTAAAAATTAAATCGATACCAGTATCGGTGTAGGCTGAGGGATATAGCTATTTCTTTGTTCCGTGAGCTAGCCATCGCGTGCTATTCGGCTATTGTGATTGCTGAAATGTTAATCGTTCGGAGATTTTATTAAGGGCGACTCAGATTACCTAGAATTGAGCTAGAGTTGAGTTACAGTTGAGCTACATACAGTTGAGCCGATGTGAAACTTTTATTTGAGTTTGCACTGACAAGTGGATTATGGGTTTGACGTTTATGTGCTATGATTTATATAACAGTTTGATTTTTAATATTTCTATGGGTTTTGATTATTGTTGTATGTTGAAATTTTTTGCAGTATAAATTCAGTTTCGATTAATAGATGTTTAAGGATGTATTCTCGATTTTAATTTACATTAGTTAATACATATGAGGGTCGTTATTAAGCTAAAGGCACATACACAGATTTTAATTATCAACGTATTACTAAATATGTACACAAATTAATAAAAAAATAAAATAAGTACAGATTCTTGTTTATTTACAATAAATTAGTACTTAATTGCTCAAAAAGAATTATTTAAAAAAATACATATAAAATTATAATATCCTTTTATATGAGAATTAAGTAAAGCAAATAATTATTATAATAATATATTTTGAATTAAAATTATGATTTATATAATTATTACCTAATGGAAATTATAAATACATTTAATACGTTAAAAAAAAAACAGAAATTTCTGTAAATTTAAAGCAAAATAATAATTAATAAGAAAATAATTGGCTTCGATTTTTATTTTTATTAATTTTAATATTTCATCAATTCTCGCTATTTTTACCTTAAGTTACAATTCGAAAATAAAATAAAAATACAGAATTAAAAACTAATAGAAGTGAAATATAAATCGATGTACATTGCAGGCATTGATAAAAATATTCGTTTAAAATCTAAAATCAACTAACAATGATTACGGTCGTCAAAATAAATATTCGTTTTAAACCTACGATGTCAGCCGTCACTCGCGCCGTAGTGCACACTACACGAGCGGCGTTGCGTGTGTGGTTGGGCAAGGTCAGGGCGTATCAGATCAATGGTCAGCTGGTCTTGCGAATTGTATCGATTTGTTTTGTTACGTTATTTTTAGTTGCTGTTATATATTATAGTAGCGTTGCACGCGGCGTTTCTCCGGTAAAAACCGGTAAAATGATATTACAATACAAATATATAAACTTTCAACATTTATTTTACTTACTTAGAGATTAAATTTACTTATTTATGCTATATAAAATCGTATCTACAAAATTTCAGGTTTCTATGTTCAGCGGTTTCGACCTGTCTCTTTGACTGTTAATTACTTTAATTTTATGTAAATAGATGACTGATGGTATAATACATCATGATGGTACGTATAGATCGAACGGGGAGGTACCAATGCTGCTGTCATAAAACGAAATTAACATTTTGTGTTACGTTTCGAGAGGAAAGGTGGCTACGCGTAGAAGAGAAACTATCATCTTAGTCTTCAGAGGTAGCAACGCATTAGTACAACTTCAAATTAAACTGTCACGTTTGAGGTTGTACGCTCATAGACGGTAGTGAATACCTGACCTCTGGGGACCTGCGTATTCCTTTGGTGTTCTTCTCTAAGACCACAATAGGACAAGACAAACATCGAATCGTAGGCAAATGTTTTTATCTACAAGACGTATATCACAAGAGATGATCACGCACATTTTTTTTAGTTATAGGAAGTGATGGTATCTTATGATATATGAAATATATGTACCACATCAAATAAGGTAATTAAGTTTCATTGCTGAGCACAAATCTCTTCTATAATTATGTAAATCTCGATTGTAGAAATACAGTGGAGTCCACGCAGTTCCAATGCGTTTTAACCGCCATCTATCGATAACAGTAGAAACAGAATGCTTAACGTACCTTAGACAACAATGAAGGGCTCAACAACAACCGGGACCGACTGCTTAATGTCCAAAAATGAAAGCAAACATGAAATTTTACTACTCGCGGTCACCCATCCAAATCTCGACTACTCCCGACGTTGCATAATTTACACAGCAGTTAATTAATGCTATATTACATTTAATATTACTTCTTCGAAAAACAAATTTTGTTTCTCTCTTTATTCTCTACCTTACCTTAATTTACTTTTTACGTACAAAGGCTGTTGTTTTGTTGTAACAACGGGTGCCTTGAATCAGTCGAGGGTACAAAAAAGCGGGCCGATACAAACTGTATAATTAATCACTTGATTAATCAGTGTGACGAATAAAAACAGTGTAATGACCCGTTTCCTTCAATCGATCGCCGTGACGTCATCAAGTTGGAATGCTCAGTCACGGTGCAAGGATTCTAATTTCAAAAGGCATTCGAAATTTCTTTCAAATTCGAATTTTGTGCGAATGTGTTTCTTTCAGTTTAAAGCGTGTTATATTTATATTTCGAATTATAAACTTATATAACATTACAAAATTGGAAATAAAAGTTTTTTTTTAATTTATTCGAATCTTGTAATACCGTTTAAAAGGTGTTTCTTATGTGATAAATTTATGCTTATCATATTAGTTTTTATGTACAAACTAAACTCATTCAAAAGCCGTATTACATTACATACTTTTGCAATTGAATGGTGAATGACACTTCATTTTTTCTAATATTTTATTCTCATAGTCATAACAAGGATTTCTTGTATTATTACGTTGACTTTATGTACGAATATTTCTTATTACATGCAACAGTATAAATATACTATCCAAATGGAAAACATTCTTAGACCAGGTTATGAGGATAAATAACACACAATATAATTTCGGGAACCTCGTTAAATTCCCTAAGCATTCATAATTACGTCGGATCGATACACCCGAAACACTATGGAGGGGTGGAATCTTCTCATAGGGTAAAAAAAGTGAAAAGCAATCAGTGTGGCGTAATTAGTGAGTCGTATGGGGCGCGTTGCCATGACAACCGCGTCCGTTACCCCGATGCCCGCCGCGTTAATTTCCAACGAAATTAATCGAATCAAGCTATATCGATTGGCGAGATTGAATTAAGCGTTTCTATGCGTATATCACATGGAAATATATCAAAGATATTATATTTTATGACGAAAGTAACATGGTAACTACGAAAAGTACCGTTTCTTCTCTTTAGTAACTCTTGTAATAAGATGACGGATCACAGCTCATCTTAAAAAGATAAAGATATATTTTGGGTTTCAAAGAGTTTGATAAAATTTTTCGTTTTTTCGCTTCAATCAAAATGCAAGAAAGTGAATTGTGGATGTTTAAAATTAAACACAAAAAATATGTAAAATATCAATAACTTATTTTGTTTTCACAGACTTGAATTTTTTTAAATATTTTAATTGTAAATAATAAAGTCCTAACTTGCCTTAAACAGGTACGTGATTAAATAATACCTGATATTCAGCATGTTAATCATTTCCAAAATTGACTTAAGGTTATGTCGTTATTGTGTGTAACCAAAATTGAGGAGTAGTTCCTTAACTCTCGTGCTCAAAATTCGATAATTTATTGCCGAAATAATATAATTACGGCCGACGGATGGATTGGCTGCGACCGGAAACTCCAAATTACCGGAGAAATTAAAGCGGAAACATTTGGCCACCGCCGCTAGCAAGATGGCGTACCGATTATTGTGTCTGTTCGATTTATGAATAATAATTACTGTCGCCTCTAATTATTTGTTTAGTCTACAATCGAGTTTGAAAATTGAAATAAAATAATTGGTATTTTTTTGTTATTATGATGTTTTATTTTAAGTTAATGTACACAACATTTGATTTTGATTTAAATAATGATAAATCGTAATTTATTATACGCTAAACGTATATTATTAATCATAATAATATTTTAGTCTAATATTAAATATATTAGTACTAATATTAAGGCGTATTCTTCTATGTCTTGGTAAACTTGATGTGCTTTTAAAAAATCTATGGAAAACTTTAAAGTATGCAGGATTCCTCACGATGTTCTTCTTCTCAGTTCGAGTATCTAATAATTATTTCTAATACACGCGTAACTTCGAAAAATAAAGAGAAGGGAGAGAGAAGTTAGAATCTTATCTCTAAGCTATCACTATTACGAACAGAGCTAAACATTTTGACCCATTTAAATTACATGAATAATGTTTTTTTTTAATTGCGAAAGAGTAAGAAACGGGCATGCAGGCCACCTGGTGTTAAGTGGTCACCACAGCCCATGGACAACCACGTCCAATCTCAAATAGAACAGAAGTTCTATTTAAGGATGGACG